>JAGFNQ010010520.1:0-171059 GCA_024364735.1 Boesenbergia rotunda | reverse complement strand
TACATTTCTGGTGAACATCCATGAATCTAAGATTCATCGAACCAATAAAATAAGAATGTAAAAGAAAATTGATTGTTGAAACTATATCCCAAGATAAATATTGTATCAAGTATCAACTATAAATACAATAAAATGATCAATTTAAGTGAAACAATAAAACTTATTTACTAGATTACTCCGACTATCATTTGTGAAGACTATGAATCTTGGTAGCCAAAACCAATTAACAATTATGTCATTTAACAGACAGTAAAAAATGAAAAAGCATGGGGACTATGGAGCTTACATAGCTAGAGAAATTTTATCCACTAAACCTAACACGAAGAAAATTAAAGTGAATTTGTACAGAAGCCTAGATTTACCGAATCACTTGAAGGGGAATTTGATTGTCCTTATTAAACACCTAATAAACATTCTTGTTCTGAAGCTAAAAAACTTGCATCACCACATGCAATATTTGATTCAAAAGTGCCTGCATATCTTAAAACCTAAAGCAGTGATTCCACTGATGATATCCTAGCTGACCGTGAGATGAATTCCATGGTCAAGTCTTCTGATACTTGAGTTTTGAAAAAAGGTTTATTAGGATCAAATAAAATCAAACAAATAAGTCTGTGTGCCTGAATATATTGTGAAGCATAAATTGGCCCAGAAAATACACTCCATGATCAGGAACTGATAAAAATGGACATTAACTTAATGGCACCCCAAAATTGTACTAAATGTCATCAACTTGTCGCGGAATTTTAGTACACAAAATGTCATTCGATAATTTATCTACATAAGCTATTCCAAATTTTTGCCAAATATAGTCAAATCTCACTTGTTCACTAATGTTTTTTTTAACACTAAGTATCTAGCCCTTTGGGCCGACTAATATTGGGGATGACCAGCTCGGCCCGGCCCACGAAAGTTTCCCACCGGCAATCAGGGTAAATCTGGAAGCGCTCATACTAGGCCGCCCAATAGCCCAACATCTCAGGTTTGTCATTCTATTGGAAGAAAATGTCCTACAATGTGTGGTAGCTGAGAATCGAACCATGGGTGCTTGGGAGACTGCATGGGCACCCTGCCGCTACACTATAGCCTGGGGGGCACTTGTTCACTAATGTTGATGATTCAACTACTTGAGATGCGGGAACAGAAGAGATATTTTAATCTTTTTATTATTTTTGTGAGGTTAGGGTTTTAGGGGTAATTTCATCTTTCATAGGGTTAGGATTTGAGTTTATTTAAACTATTTGTTTAATTGTTTTAAGAAGTTTTTAGATTAATAAAAATTCGGTCACACCATTCTTTTTTTCCCCAAAGCTTTGTTTAGCTTATGGATGCCTATTTTGTGGTATTCCTGCGCGAATCAATAGTTTTAGAAGATCACTTCCGAAATTTATGCGCAAATTCAATAATTATCTGCTGCGTCAAATGATGCAGGAACAAGAGATATTTTAATCTTTTTATTATTTTTGTCAAGTTAAGGTTTTAGGGAGTAATTTCGTCTTTCATAGGGTTAGGGTTTGAGTCTATTTAAACTATTTATTTAGTTGTTTTGAGAAGTTTTTATATTAATACAAATTCAGCCACGTCGTTCTTCTTTTCCCCAAGCTTTGTTTAGTTTTTGGATGCCTATTTCTTGGAATTCATTCGCGAATCGACAGGTTTAGAAGATTCCTCCTTATTCATTTGCACCAAATCAACATATTTGATAGTTATCCACTGCATCAACTTGACATCATGCTTCAATATTCTCTCCATTTGTTTTGGTAAGGTTGTAAAGATAATTACTTGAAAATTTCTTTGTTGGAACTCAATATTATTAGGACGAAAAGAAAATTATATCATATTTTACCTCCAGAATTAGTCCATATTCTAGATGACAACTTGTTGAAGCTTGCGTCTGTTTCCCCATATCAGATTATGTTGCAGGATGGAAAGAGTCAAGAAAAAAAATTTAACAACTTAAATTTACTTCAGATTTAAGTATTAGGCTTAGATGTTAATAGTCTTAAACTTGCTCAAACTTAGGCATTAGAGTTAGTTAATATACTCTCAATGACTATTAAATATAATCAATGAAAATTAGGAATGCAAACACACTGAAATCATTATAAAACATCAATCAGAGAAGAAATCAATCGGCAATGGAAAGATTTTCCAATTGATGAAAAGGAGACTAATGGGGAAGAAAGGCACAAACCTGATCCATCAGCAGAGACACATCACGGAAGTTGAGATCCATGTCAGTGCTTCCAAAAACAGATGCAGCTGAGTTCATCAGCACATAGTTAACCAGAGATATGCCAGTGAAGATGAACATTATTGCAAAAAAATGGTCATGAAGTAAAGCACCTACAGGAACATTCAAGGGTCTCTTCTGCTGCTGCTGCTGTATATAGACAAATGCCATGAGAACGAGAAAGAAATATCTAATACATAATACATTCTAAAATAAACCCATAATGATAATTAAAATCCAGTTTTGATATCTTAAAAGAGAACTTCAAAAAAGGATACTTAGAAACATCCTGGTTGCTCAACCAGGCAATTACTAAACTTGGGTTGATAAAAGATGATTATTTCATATTACAGTATTAGAAAGGATGAAAATACCATTTGCGGCTATTTGTTAAAATACGCATACAACATCAAAATGGCAATTCCTTCCTAACTCAAATTGAGTAGCCGATGATGATGAAAAATTGGAAGCGTATCCAAACAGATCAAGATTGATTGATTCCTTTTCTATGATCGACATCTTGAACTTTGAGAGTCCATATAAACTTTTTATAGTTATAGAAAGGAAATGAACTGCACTATAGAATTCCTCCTTTTGAATAATTAGGAATTAAAGATATTAGCATAATCCTTATATACAACAGTGACACATTTGAAACTTCATCAATTCAGGAATGAGTTATAAGAAAAAGAAATGGTGAACTGTACCTGAACAATTGAAGAGTGAACATAAAAATTATGCACCATGATATTCGCACCAAGAAGGGCCATAAGTGAGTATGCACTCTCTCCACTCAGCTTGGGAAACATAATATTCTTTGCAAGAGGAATTTCAGGTTGACTGATTAGTACCCCGAGCACATAGAACACCAAAGCCATACCAGATATGGCTTCACGCACAAGTCCAACCCTCCAATCATTCTGCTCAAGGAATAGGCATGCAACATGCAACAAAGATATGTATCATTTCCAACTGTGAGATACTAAGACAATAAAAGGATAAATATGAAAATTTACCAAGAGGTGCATCAGAAGGGACAAAATAGTAGAACTAGCTACAGTTAAACAGACGCATGCAAATAGGTCAACACCAAGCAGAAGATTGAAACCATGTGCCACTCCCAGAATCTAGGAAATGCAAAGAAATTCTAAATAAGACTTTCCAATCTGTGGTTTATAAATAATGAACAGTCAGCTTTTATTACATAAACATGAAGTGAATTGTGAAAATCAACATAACTCTTTAAATAAACAAAAAAACAAATACCATAGTTAAGTTTGAAATCATCAGGGATAGCTCAGCTTGACCTCCCAATATCATACAGGTTGTTACTGAATATTCATCCCTGCAAATCTGGCATAAAAGCAGCAAAAAAAGGAATTTAGTGCATTTGGGTAGTATGGAAGGCACTGCATAAGTTTTAACAGAAACCAGTAAAACCTCAGAAAAAAAATATAAAAATGAAGAAAAGCTAATCAACGTATCCATGGACATGATTCTTTAAAAACAAATACGAGTATGCATAAGCAATAAACAGGAAAAATTATACGCAGTGACTCCCACACTTTGGATCAGTACACCAAAAGACTATTATGGAAGCTTAAAGCACAATGATGAAAATACTCATATTCATGTGATGCAGAAAATCCATAAAGATATAGACATCATAGCAAAGCCATTGTGATATGTCTCTTGTCCCATACAGGGGCAGCAAATTCCAATGGGTATCTTTGCCACAGAGTAGAACTAGGTTTGCTAACATATCGTGATGACCAGGTACAATAAACCTAATAAAATGGATAACAGCCATGTGCCTAAAACTGATTCAGCATATGTAATTAATAATAACTAGATCATACCATATACTTGTAGCCTACTTAACATAAATAAAAATTAGTTACATATTCTAGATACTACTAGCAACATACTCTTACATGTAGCTTAATGATTCATGTACAAAATCCCATCTGATTGGAATACATGGCTTGCACAGTGCTATTGCTACAAGCACATGTTGATTTTGCTGGGCCAAGTTTTTTTTTTTTGGCCAAATCTTTTAATCTGCATTCTATAAGTGTTATTGCCAAGTTTCTAAAGCGTTTACTTTAGGCATCTCATTTTTCGAACTAGATTTTATAGTTTTTACCTGCCTGCATGTGCAGGAAATGAGTTTTGTAAACAAATAAAGGACAAACTATACAACAAAAGAGATTGGAAACTAGTACCTCTGCTAGATTTCTTTCACTGACGATGCTAATGCAAGTTGCAAGATACTGGCACAGAATGGCAGTTAAGTTGAATAATAGAACTAATAACATCAGATCATTCCCAAATTGGGCTCCTCCATCAATAGCTGCCAACCATTTTCCAAGGTCAACATATCCATAGAAATGGTGAAAGCAGGACCAATAGCAGGGAAGGATGCCATGGGCATAATGCAAAAAATTACTTTTCTGGAAAAACCTTTTGCAGTACAGATGGATAGTCAAGCAAAAACCTTCCAAAAAAGTGCAAATTCAATATGTCAAATAATGTAGGTAAAAATATATTGTTGGTTCAAGCTAATGAAAGCTAGTCTGCACAAACAAAACTTCATGTAGTAATCATGCAAAATCTTGGAAGCAGCAAAGAATGTGAAAACATGACAGTCAAATTTATTGAAGATCTGAAAGATTTCTAGTGAATAGTAAACCTGTTTAGCTGTAAATGCCAATGGCATCAATCTTGAAATAGAGGCAGATTGGAAATGAAAGCCAACAATGCAGCTTCAACAGGCAAACTTTCTGCCTATGGACAGGTAAGTTGTTGAGGAACACTGTACACGTCTAAAATAGAAAATACTAGGTAAGAACTGATCAGAAAGTTTCTGTCAGGATGGTAACCAAAATGTTCACGGGCATCTCTACAACAAGATAGTATTCTCAGAGTTTAGTCTTCTTCTACAGGTATCTGAGTATATCATCCCTAGTCCTCTTCACCTGCATTTAAATATACAACTTTTTCAGCAAACAACTCAGCATCACGGGATCGATCTGAGCATTGAATAGAACAATCTTGACAAAGGGAGTTACAAGCTAAAAATTTGGAAGCTTAGCTATCGGAAAACTGGCTGAAAAACATGATAAATAGTACATCCAAAATCATCTGACTGATGCAGCAAAGATGGTGAAAGTGAGCGAAATACTTGAGTTTTGATACCAATCCACAACAAATCCGATAACCACAAAAGAGTTATAGATGCTCAATTAATCAATCTTTTTCCTGATCTATCATTCGATTAATTGCTCCAAACTCAGAAAGTGAATCATTTAAAAATTTTATCAGACGAAGCACCACTAACCAAATTTCATGTAAAACATCTTTGTCAACTAAGCAGTACAACTAAAATATAAGGAATAGCAAACTTAGGAAAATAGAAACGCAGATGATTATGTAAAAACCTTATCAATAAAATGGATATGCCAACAAAAAGGATACCCTAAAAGACTAGAATAAAATCGCTATTTTCGTCCATCGAAAGCAAGAAACCGAAGATGGAGAGATAAAGGACGATTAGGCCAAGATGGGACCGAAGTAGACACTACTGTGCTGTCAAAGCGAGCCCTCTTTAATTCATCCGGCACCAATTCCTCCCACCCCCCGAGGAGCAACTTCAAAAGCCGCATAAATCGACCAAACCCCCCGGACGAGCATACCAATTGACTGCAAAAAAACTCTACCTTTCTCCATCTTAAGGCCCAAAAATAACCATCCCCGCAACAGCGGCCAAAGATAACGCACAACCACGCCGCCACCGCGTCCCTCGCCGGAATCCTCGACAGCCGGCGCCGGCGGAAGCATAAAAAAAGCGTCTTTTAGGGGATTTAATTCGCCCAAAAAGAATCACAAAGAGGAGAATGGAAGAGAAGATTTGAGGGGAAAAGGAGAAACCACCCGAGAGTTCTCTTTTATTAATATTTATCAGTATTATTATTGCTATTTGCATTTACGCCGCTATTAAGTACTAAATACTAATCTCACCCGCTCTGAATTATGAAATAGGATATATATCACATCAAATTTTGGATTATAATTTTTTAGCAAATCATGCATTTTCAAAAATAATAAACGTACACACTGTGCAAATAATGATTTTTAATCAATTTACCCATTGGATATTAGTTTGTTATTATGAAAGATAATGAATAAATCCAAAGTTCTAAAGAAACAAAAAAAAAACATTGATTTTGATAGAAGACTTTTCCAAATAACTCCCTTTGATTATTTAAATTGACTAAATCGAACCCAAGAGCTACGTGGTCCGGTTCAATTTTGAAATCAAGAGAAGATTATGGATGACAATTTCATCCCGAGAAATCGATATCGGCAGGATATAAAATAATTTTTTAATAAAATTAAATAATCAGATATAAATATTAAGTAATTATTATATATATATATATATTATTGTTATTTGTATTTAATATATTATTATTGAATACGACTAAATTAAAAAAAAATAATGAATCAATGATATATTCGATCCTATAAAAATTTCTTATGTCATTGGAGTTAATGAGAAGTACTCACGAAGAGCAACTCAGAAGTCTAATAATTATACGTCTTATTTAAAAGAAAATTCTCTGCAAATACATGATAGTTGAGGATCAAACATAAATGTCTAAGTGATAATTTGGTACCCTTCCACGACATCATAGTCTCGGGCTTAAATATGATTAAATTAGCCCTCACAAGACGGACAGTTGTCTGGTATATGAGATGTTGTCATCATAAAATTTAGGATCAATTTTTGATTAATAGTCATGTTCTCTGTATTTTTTTATGCATTAGTTACTGTTTGAATTAATAATCATTTATGATTTATCTTTATTCATAATAATCTTTATTCATAATAATCTAATAATCTGGATACCAACTGTAAGGGACAGATGGAGGAAACATTATTAACTTTTATCATCTTGAATATGATTAAATTGAAGTATGTTTTATGTATTTAATTTTTTTAATTATATATATATATATTTTTTTTTTTTTAATTAGTCGATGAAGTCTCGTGGGATGAGATTTAATTATTATTATTATCCTATGTTTTTTAAGGTTGATGTTAATTATAATAAGTTTGTATTGAATGATAGTAATTAAATAAAAAAATTATTAATAGAGAAGATTTTTTTTTGATTTATAAGGGATATCCAGGCTTACGCCCGACTAATCTATTTGGCTGACCGGGCCTGCCCCACAGCCTTCAACGAAAGTCTCCATCGATCAACGAGGATAAATCGCGGGACGGAAACACGTGGCGACTTCACTATTGATGATATCGGTACCCGATGGTCCGACCACGTAGTAGTATGTGGCGATTTCTTCCGTCAGTATACTGTGTGCTCTATTAGGGAGGAATCGAACCCGGAAAACGAGGAGAGGATATTTGATTATCTGATAAGTATGGTGGCAAATGTTAAATGATTATCTTATGAGTACGAAAATAGAGTTCGATTGAGAATGAAAATTGAAATGTTGATAATACGATAATTTATCAAAGGCGTACTTAAAAATTGGAAATTACCAATTCACATATCATGGTTTCTACTTTACTAAAGGGCGCATGCTTTTATGTGAACTTCCTCTTATACCCCTCTTTCTAACTACTGTCTTTCTCTTTCTCTCTCTTAGTAATAAATTTCGAGACGTCTGCACATACTTTTTCAGACTTTTATTTTAAAATAATATATTATGGAATCGGCGGCGCTAAAAATGTAAGGTAAAAATTAAAAAAATATTTCAGTTAAAACTTATCTCATCCAACATGATTTAAAAATATAAATAAATGATTTTTATATTTGATTAATAGAAATTAATATATTAAATAATATTTAATAAATATATTAATATATAAAAAAAATTGAAAAAAAACGTTCGCTGAAATCGGATGATTTAAAAATATAAATAAATAATTTTTATATTTGATTAATAGAAATTAATATATTAAATAATATTTAATAAATATATAATATATATAAAAAAATTGAAAAAAAAACATTGGCCGAAATCAATTAAAAAAAAGCATAGGCATGAAATCTATTGATTTCAGGTCCACGCTGGGCCTGAAATCAATAGATTTCAGGCCTACATTGGGCCTGAAATATTTTTATTTCAGACCCACGTTGGGCTTGAAATATTTTGATTCAGGTCCGACGTGAACTCAAATTTTTTTTCTATTTTAAAAATATATTAATATATAAAAAACCTATCAAAACACTTAATTTCAGATTAAAACGCAGGGTCTGAAATCACGTTAGGAGGGCCTGAACATAGATGTGATGTCCACCAGTGGGTTTTGGTCAAAATCCACTGATATGGCTAAACTACTCCTATTGCATTGGTGATATCTAATATATAGATGTTTGAACACCTAAAACATCATTTCCCACCTCTAACCTCTCTATTCATATGGAGTTTTCAGAAATCCAAATATGAGAGGTCCATCAGTGGGTTTTGGTCAAAACCCACTGATATTTATAAACTACTCCTATTTCATTTGTGATATCTAATATATAGATGTTTGGACACCTAAAACATCATCTCCTACCTCTAACCTCTCTATTCATATGGAATTTTCAGAAATCCAGATATGGTAGGTCCATCAGTGGGTTTTGGTCAAAATCCACTAATATTTCTAAACTACTCCTATTTCATTGGTGATATCTAATATATAGATGTTTGGACACCTAAAACATCATCTCCTATCTCTACTCTCTCTATTCATATGGAGTTTTCAGAAATCCAGATATGGTAGGTCCATCAGTGGGTTTTGGTCAAAACCCACTAATATTTCTAAACTACTCCTATTGCATTGGTGATATCTAATATATAGATATTTGGACACTTAAAACATCATCTCCTACCTCTACCCTCTCTATTCATATGGAGTTTTCAGAAATCCAGATATGGTAGGTCCATCAGTGGGTTTTGGTCAAAACCCACTAATATTTCTAAACTACTCCTATTGCATTGGTGATATAAAGTGTATAGATGTTTGGACACCTAAAACATCATCTCCTAGATCAACCCTGTCTATTGATATAGTGTCTTCAGAAATCCAGATATGGTAGGTCCATAAGTGGGTTTTGGTCAAAACCTACTGATGGACCTACCATATCTGGATTTTGAAAACTTCATATGAATAGAGAGAGTAGAGATAGGAGATGATGTTTTAGGTGTCTAAACATCTATATATTAGATATCACCAATGAAATAGAAGTAGTTTAGAAATATTAGTGGGTTTTGACCAAAACCCACTGATGGACCTACCATATCTGGATTTCTGAAAATTCCATATGAATAGAGAGGTTAGAGGTAGGAGATGATGTTTTAGGTGTCCAAACATCTATATATTAGATATCACCAATGAAATAAGAGTAGTTTATAAATATCAGTGGGTTTTGACCAAAACCCACTGATGGACCTCTCATATTTGGATTTCTGAAAACTCCATATGAATAGAGAGGTTAGAGGTAGGAGATGATGTTTTAGGTGTCCAAACATCTATATATTAGATATCACCAATGTAATAGGAGTAGTTTAGCCATATCAGTGGGTTTTGACCAAAATCCACTGATGGACATCACATCTATGTTCAGGCCCTCCTAGCGTGACTTCAGACCCTGCGTTTTAATCTGAAATTAAGTGTTTTGATAGGTTTTTTTATATATTAATATATTTTTAAAATAGAAAAAAATTTAAGTCCACGTCGGGCCTGAATCAAAAGATTTCAGGCCCAACGTGGGTCTGAAATAAAAAATTTCAGGCCCACGCTGGGCCTGAAATATTTTTATTTCAGGCCCACACTGGGCCTGAATCATATAACCAAGGCAAGAAATATGCTTAAAGGATCCTTGCTGATGTAATTTTAACTTGATTTACATAACCATAATTTGTTGGTTAGGTTTCTCAGATTTGGTTGTTTGATAGGTATCCTTGAATCTGAACGAAGTAAGCTTGTACGTGATGCAAGTGATATTTCTGGGGAAGGCAACATAGAGAGCATGCTTTCAGTTGAAAAAGGCCTATTGGAACTAACATCTTTGAAGGTCCTATATTATTTTTGCTGCTAAAGTTGTTCTTTTAACACTTTCTTTTCTTCCAACTTCCAAGATGCTCTTTCTGAATTTGCATCAAATAGAAACTATATCTTTTTTGCTTGCAGTGTCGTCCTTCGAGTTGTTTATAGTTAACCCTTTATTGATGCTTTGTCATTACTAACTTAAAGGATGACTGGTTGAGGATGCTGTTGTCCTTGCATTATCTCAACACCGACGACCCAATTTTGTTCGTCAATTTTTGTCAGGTTTGTACACTACAAGAAATGGTAAAATTTCAAGTCCACAATGAGCCTGAAATATTTTTATTTCAGGTCCACATTAGACCTGAAATATTTTGATTTTAGACCCATATGATACTGAAATAAAAATATTTCAGGTCCAACATGGGCCTGAAATCTATTGATTTCAGACCCATGCTTTTTTTAAATTGATTTCAGCCAACATTTTTTTTCAAATTTTTTTATATATATTATATATTTATTAAATATTATTTAATATATTAATTTCTATTAATCAAATATAAAAATTATTTATTTATATTTTTAAATCATCCGATTTCAGCGAACATTTTTTTTCAAATTTTTTTATATATTAATATATTTATTAAATATTATTTAATATATTAATTTCTATTAATCAAATATAAAAATCATTTATTTATATTTTTAAATCATGTTGGATGAGATATTTTTTAACTGAAATATTTTTTTAATTTTTACCTTACGTTTTTAGCACCGCAGATTCCATAATATATTATTTTAAAATAAAAATCTGAAAAAACATGTGCAGACGTTTCGAAATTTATTACTGAGAGAGAGAAAGAGAAAGATAGTAGTTAGAAGGAGGGATAAGAGGAAGTTCACATAAATGTCTGCGTCCTTTAGTAAAGTAGAAACCATGGTACGCGAATTGGTAATTTCCAATTCTTAGGTACGTCCTTTAGTAAATTGCCGTTGATAATAAGGATGAGAATGGAATCGAATATAATAAATAGGGATGAAAAAATATATATCCGATTCTAATCGGATCTATTATCATCGGCAAAAGATTCCAGGACGATATTTTTTTTGTTTTTGGTTTCAATTTAATTTATTGAGTATGGTTTTTTTTATAAGGGGTATCTAGACTTGCGCTCGATTAATCCGTTTGGCTGATCAACTCTGTTCCATAACCTTCAACGAGAGTCTCCATCAGTCAACGAGGATAAATCGGGGGTTAGAGATATATGACGATTTCACCACTGATAATATTGATATCCGATAGTCCCAGGAACGTAGTCAGAATTTAAAATTATATGGGGCTGGATGACTATAATTAATATAATAAAATAATTAATTTAAAAATATATATGAATATTATGCTTTAAAAATATAGAATAAAAATATTTAATATTTAATATATTCAATTCAAAATATGAAATAAAAATACTATTAAAATTATATTTATCGATTCATCTTGAACTCATTAATTATTATATTAATAATAATTTTTTCAACTATCTTCCATTTAATACAGATGATTATACAATATATTAAAAATTTATCTTTCATTTTATTAAGAAGAATTATTATAACAAATTTTATAATTGTTCATTTTATTACGAAGAATTATTATATCTTTCATCTTATTAAGAAGAATTATTATAACAAATTTTATAAATGTTCATTTTATTACGAAGAATTATTATAATAAAGTTTATAGTTGAAAAAACTTATTAAACTGTTGTTGTAAAAATTGAAATTTATTATAATCATCAAGGAAAACACATAATTTTGTTTCTAAGTCTTGCAAGAGATGTTAAGTACTTATTAAAAAAATAAAAAATAAATAAATCAACTCATTGAATATAAAATTAGGATGTTGAATTAAAATTAAATTTGATTTAAACTAAAATCAATATATAGATGTGAAAATAATAATTAAGTTGATTTAAATTAAATTAAATTAATATTTAATTTAATCTAATTATAGTTGAAATAAGCTAAATCTTCTATTTAAAATAAATTAGAATACTTTTTTAAAAAAATCTTTTCTTTCCGATTCCATTTCGTCTCTTTAATGCACAACATGTACAGTAACTCCATGTGACACGTTTTTCCCTACTGTTCATTTTTTCCACTTCTTATTTTTTCACCAACTTTAAAGTTACAGTCCCTTTTGCTGATCACTCTCTCCTTTCTAATTTTTACTAAAGTGAGGCTGGAGCCCACCCTTGCCCAGGGATGACTTCACCCCTGGATAGCCCGATCATATAGTTGTAGAGTAATTAATTGTTAACTCAGGCATCCACGGTTCGATCCCCAATTACGGTGTATTTTATAAGAATTTTTCCTTTAAATGAGACGCGAACCTTGGAACGCTGGGCTTCTAGACTGCCCACTATGAGTACTTCCCGATTTATCCTGGTGATCGATAAAAAATTTTTATAGAATCAAATCGGTCATTTCTTCAATTTATCTATTATCTGATTCAACATTTTTTTTTATTTTTTTGGTTTAAATTGATATGCGTGAAGTGGTCAAGTGTCCCATCCTTACTAACATCATGTTTTTTCCAATGTCAAGGATGTCGGCGACTCTTCCTTAATATTACTAAAATAAATTGAAAATCTTAAAGTTATTTATCGATTTAAATAGTTCACGAACGAGATAAATAAAATATTTAACTGGTTATTAAAATATAAATATTAAATTAGAACGGAGTCGCACCACGAATGAGATAAATAAATCTATTGGTTGTACGTTATTTTGCATTAACTTATTTAAAAATTATTAAAAAATTAATAAAAGAGGGTATAATTTAATAAGGCACGGCCTAAATCGAGCCAGGTGTATTAGGCTTTGTGTAATTTATTAATTTTAGGCGTGTGTTGGAACCTACTCTTTATAGGGTTCGTGATCTATAAAAAACAGATTTAAAAAATTGAGATTTTTTAAAATAATAGTTAAATGAGAGAAGAAAAAATAAATCAAAAAGCGTCACATCCATATTTTATCTAAAATATTTCTTATCTAGAATATTTCTTATCGACGAGTATTGTAATAACTATCCATAATTGTCACAAAATAGTTATTATAATTTCTTTACTTCCAATTGTAATAGTCATGATTAGCTACTACATCAAATAGAATATATTCTGTAGCTGCTAACAACTATTTTAAAATATTTTTATTAATTTAAAGTGTTTTTGATAAAATTTAAATAATTTTGATAAAGTTTATAAAAAAAATTTGATATAATTATTGGTATAATCACCTCGAATCAAGGTTAACCAGTTTAATTACGTGTCATGCCCCCAAATGCTCATATTCGTTCGAAAAACAAGCTGCATTTCTCCTGTACGACGAACAATCTGAAACTTATACATACACACATCTCAATACACAATATGAAACAGCCTCAAATGGCTGACATTTACGCAATCAGAAAGAAAACATCACATCCACGTAGTTAATAATAATATAATAATTTTTAAGCATAATAAACTTCGAATAACAAATGGGACAAAATGAAAGTCCGACGATACATGTACCAAGTCCATAAATGTAGAATCATAACTCTAAAATTATAAACTAAAACAAATCTACTGACGAAATAAGAATAGTAATACAACCATCGAAAATAAATATAAATCTGGAAAAATATGAAATAATCACCGACACTAAGGGACTAGCAAGTAGATCCTCTTCTGTCAACACGAGACACCGCTATCAACTTCCTGAAACAAAAAGAAAATCAAACGATGGTGAGTCCCAAGCGAAACTCAATGGATGTAATAGTGGATAAATGCATGGTATATAAAAAAAGGATAAAACAAGCATATAGAAACAAATGGTATGCAGTCTCTGGAATAAAGAACATAAATTACATGCATCTGTACAAATAAAATATATCTGAAACCAATGTAACACATAGGGGAATAATCAAAAATCACCCTAATACCTCAATAAATTGCTAATACTGCCGAACAGATCCAGATCATATAATAAATGTAAATCATAATCGTATATGCATGTCAATCAAATACAATAATTATAGCTCAAACAAGTACAGCAAACACAAGCAAATGCACAATGCATAATATACACATGATGCGATGACCTGCTCTGTACACACGCCAACCACCTCTACATTGGGTAGGTTGAGTGAACAAGATACAAGCGCTAAAACCTGTGGCTATACAGATACGCGACAAAATCTGTGACCCTGAATGAAGATTAGAAGGAAGAGGTGTGCCAATTGCTAGAGTTTAGTATCAAGAATGAGTTGCAAAAATGGGTTAGTGAAGGCTACATGTGGAATACCTGGGTTCTTGACTATAATTTGGTGTTGCGAGCTGTATGAGGCAAATTCCGAAGGGACTAAGAGTCTACACATGAAGTTGCAATTGATGTATCAACTAGTGGTAATTAAGTGCCAAGTTTGTGTGATCAATTCTGGAAATTCTGATTAGTAATTCAAGTGGAGTACATAAAGGGCAGGTTTCACTAGTAGAATTTCCTTAATTTACTTCGTATATTCACCGAAGTCATAGATAGATAATTACCGAAGTTGACGCACGTGAAGTAAAAAGGGATTATTTTACTTCGTCATATCACCGAAGTCATATCCATGAAAATAGCGAAGTCTTTTACCGGTTCAAAGAGGCAAACCGGTTCAGATTTGGACCGATTATGAAGTAAAAACTTGTCTTTTACTTCATTAGTTTTGTAAAGTGCTGAAGTAATCGATGATATATAACTTTACAGTTTAAATTGATTATCGAAGTAAAAAAATATCTGTTGCTTTAGTAGTTTTGTAATGCGACGAAGTAATAGATGATATATAACTTCATAGTTTACATTGATTGTCGAAGTATTTTATTTTTGATTACTTCACCATCAAATTTTATTATTGAAGTAAATAATCATATTTTATTACAATATAATTTTAATTTAATGAAGTAATTGTTGATTACCACCGCACTAATTTAATAAAAGAGTGAAGTAAAAAAAAAATTACTTCATTAAAATTAAACAATATTTTATTATACAATTATATTCCAATACATATATACAACTTAAATGTATTAATTAGATTAAGCAATTATCCATTCAAAATGATGAATATATATCAACAAATCCATCAATACACAAGTTTATATCCACAAATCCACAAGTATATATAACCAAAATATATATCCACAAATATATCCAAAATCCATAATGAAAGAACAAAATATGTATCCTAAGTACACCACTAATTTAGACACCTACATATGAGTAGACGAATTCACTCCATTTACTTCTGAAATCATCATATTCGGATTGTTGGTAATATTGATTCTTGATTGTTCCTGCAAACTTTTATGCAAAAATACAAAATGTATTAGATTCATCCAACTGTAATAGTTTATCTCAATCATAAACCAAAGCATATAATAAAAAAATATTACCATCTTCTTCGTCTGTGGATTTTCACATTCAACTATCTCTTTCATGTGTCTCATTACACAATCTCCACATTCAATAGAACCACTTTGTACCTTCTAAAGCCTGCACTTTATCGGACAAGATTCTGCATAAGAACAAAGGGAATTAGTTAAGAAGGAAAGAACGTTACGTATCTTGAAATCAAGATCATAGTTGCAATAAAAATAAAGTATTTAACAATTTGGAAGCTTTGTTAATCTGTACACAGTAGCAAGAACATACAAGATGAGGAGAAGAATAGCTACAAGTTTTGACAGATTGAGTAAAGTGTGGTTTTACTCTAAAAAGATTACCCATTCGGAGTAGCTTTGCGGTTGTCCTTCGGCGTTTTTGGGGATCTCCAGACCGGACTGGATGATGATCCACATATCCACCTGAGTTTTCAGGTGGACCTCCATACGACTTTTCCAGTAAGAAAAGTCTTCTCCACTGAAAAGTGGAGGTCTGGCGGTGCTGAATCCCTCTTGCATGGCCATTGGATCTATAAAAAAAACTAACAGAAGAACAAATTTTCCAAGACTATGTCTTGGATTAGTAGTGTTGGATTAGGAAATAAAATATCGAGGGGTGTTGCACCAACCTCTATTAACAAAAAAAAATCGAAAAAAATATTTAAAAAAAAATTCGAAAATCCGAAAAGAAATTTTCAAACTGGTGGTTGCACCAAGTTTGAATAACCCCGCTCTGATACCACTTGTTGGATCGATAGAGTCGATAGAGGGGGGGGTGAATATCGACAAACTTTTCGAATTTATGGAGAGAGTAATTTGCACAGCGGAAATAAAGAAAACACGCGAACACAATATTTTTTACTTGGTTGGGAGCCTAGGTCGACTCCTACTCCAAGGCCCACGATCGTTGATCGTTTACTTTGGGCAATTCTATATGAACGCAAAATCAGTTTACAGAAAGAGATTTACAAGTATAGCACTATAAACTTTTAAAAGAAATTTCTTCTGTTACCGACGTCCGATTGTAGGTTGACTTTCCGGAGCAGCAGGACGTCGTCGCTCGAGTTGGGCACTTTCTGGAACAAGGCGTGAGTATGGAAGCTTTGGTATCAAGTTGATTGTTGAAGCTTGGGGTCGAGGGGTGCTATTTATAGCCCCTAGGGCGCCCTGGACGTCGGGGGCGCCCTGCCACGTGTCAGCAGATCCGCGCTTCGCTCGGTCAAGCGTTATCCCACCGCAATAGGGATGAGGTTTGACCTCTGGGGTGCCCTGGTCGCAGAGGGCGCCTTGGCTGACTTCTTCCGCGCAGAATTCTCGGCTGTGGATAAAGCTGGCTTCGCAGTCTCGGGCTTCGAGGCGCCCTGGCTGCTGAGGGCGCCTTCGCTGACGACGGCGCCTTCGCTGCTGAGGGCACCTTGCCCAGTAAGCAGTCGAAGCTCTTTTTTACTTCGCTTGGTTCTAGTTCACCTTGAGGGCGCCCTGGACACTCAGGGCGCCTTACTCAGCTGCTGCCTCACTCCTTTGAGGCTCTCTGAGTTGCAGACACACGTTCCTTCGGTCCTGCATCCAGGGTTAGTCCAAAACACAATAATACAATTATTTATTTTATACAGCCTTAGCTGTCTTGGTTCTGACTTTGGTCTCCAAAATGGAGTCCTAGGTCGAACCGACGCCTACTGTTCCCTCGACGGGGAACGCGTCCTCACCTACTCCTCTCGGGAGAATTTACCTGATGCCAACCGCTCCTTTGGTTGGACTTTTGCCTGACGGTCCTTTGTCAGGGCTTGGATGCCGAGCTGTCCTTCGCCCGGTGCCTAGCAGTCCTTCGCTAGGTCTTTTGACTCTGGCATTCCTTCGCTAGTGCCTAGCAGTCCTTTGCTAGGGCTTTTGACTCTGGCATTCCTTCGCCAGTGCCTAGCAATCCTTTGCTAGGGCTTTTTGCCCTGACATTCCTTCGCCAGTGCCTAGCAGTCCTTTGCTAGGGCTTTCACTGCACACTAGATTAACTTGTTAGAAAACAAGAAAGACTTAACTTTTGGCCTATGTTGCCATTATCAAAACACAGGTTTGACTTAGGTGCATTCTGCACCAACAATGAATTGAAAAATATTTTTCAAAATTGTTTTTCAAAATTGTTTTTCAAAATTATTAGAATAATTTCCTAAAAATATATTTTCAAAATAGTGCTTCAACATAATAATGTTTTTATGGAATTCATGCTTGTCTGATTGATTATATATATTATACATTTTTCAAAAGTATATCTTTTCAAAAATTGTTTAACTCACTCAATTAGACACAAGCCTCTTAGGACAACACTAAAGTTCCTTAAGACACTTAGATAGAGTCAAACTGTATCGGGTACAGGGGGAGTGCTTTTTATTTTTTTTCAAAAACTCCACTTTAAACATTACTATCATTTGAAAAATATTTTTCGAAAACTGTGCTTTAAATCATTATTACTTGTCTTTTCAAAAAGGGTTTATGTTGTAAAAATTATATGTTCAAAAATTTACCTGTTTCTTTGACTTTGATAAACCCTAAAGACACAGAGGAAAGGTGCACTTCATGATCCTCAAGGACTCCTAGGATGTGTCAAATTTAGGGGGAGTCTGAGTCAAAAGAAGAATTTCAAAAAGATTTTTTATAATTATTCATTTTTTGTTAAATATTTCTTTTTAATCTGAATCAAACCTTAAGACTCAGAGGAAGAGTACTTGTGGTCAATAAGCTTCCCAGGACTGAGTCAAGTTTAGGGGGGAGGTCAAATTAAAAGAATTATTTAATAACATGCTTTCATATCTTCAAAATCTTGCTAAAAATCTAAGTCTTTCAAAATACTATTATTCTAGTTGTTAGAATTTGTGTGACTTACAAAATTATTTTTGAAATAATATTTACTTAGGTTGGAGAATTTCCAGGACACTTAGGAAATGTCCTTGTGGTTAACAAGGTTTCCTAGGATTGTGTCAGACTGGAAAAGAAACCTAGTCAAGTAAAATATTATGTTTCAAAAATTACTTATATTTTTCAAAGTCTCATCTTTTTCAAAAATAGTGAGTACTTGCAAAATATGCATAATATTTATATTTTCCAAAATAGCATTTTTTTCAAAAATTATGCATTTTCCAAAAGTACTTAATTTTTCAAAGGTACTTATATTTTTCAAAAATTACATAATCTTTCAAAAGTACATAGCATCTTTTTCAAAACTATGCATTTTTTCAAAAAAATGCAATATATCATGCAATGCTTTCAAAAATTTTGCACTAAGTATTCTTAAAAAAAAGAACTAAAAGTTTTCATTATTGGTGCAAGTATTTTCTTAAAGTTTTTTGATGTATGACAAAGGGGGAGAGGTGTGCTTAAGTTAGAAAAAGTTAGAAAAATTTTCTCCCAAAGATCAAAAATACAGTTTCAAAACTTATATCATTTTTTTGCCTTTTTTATCCCAAGAATAGTGAGTTAGCCCCTTCAACGAATCTAACTTAAGTTATTGTCAAACATCAAAAAGGGGGAGATTGTTGGTGCAAGTTGTATCAATGATGTTCTCCTTTAAGTGTTTTAATGTTTGACAATATACTTAAGTCAGTGATACATTGAACAGACAAAGGGGAGCAAAGGAGAAGTAACCTAAGTTGAAGAAAAGTCCTAGTTAATCTAGGCATCGAAACCCTAAGACCTGGCGAAGGGCTGCTGAGCACCTAGCGAAGGGCTGCTAGGTATCGAAACCCTAAGACCGATGAAGGGCCATTGGGCACCTAGAGAAGGGATGCTAGGTATTGAAACCCTAAGACCTAGCGAAGGGCTGCTAGGCATCTAGCGAAGGGCTGCTAGGAGTTGAAGACCTGGCGAAGGACTGCTAGGCACCTAGCGAAGGGTTGCTAGGAATTGAAGACCTAGCGAAGGGTTGCTAGGCACCTAGCGAAGGGCTGCTAGGAGTCTAAGACCTAGCGAAGGACTGCTAGGCACCAAGCGAAGGATTGCTTGGTACCGAAGACCAGGCGAAGGATTGCTAGGCACCAGGCGAAGGACTGCTTGGTAACGAAGACCTAGCGAAGGGCTGCTAGGCACCTGGCGAAGGACTGCTAGGTAATGAAGTCTTGGTCTAAGGGACTGAGCAACTTAGCTGAGCGATGACTAAGGACAGGAGTAGAGACGGGTCGGGGTTCGGGCGTCTCGAGATCCGGAGTAATCGGAAGCTAAGCAAAAGTCCACCCGAAGGACTGGGTGGCTACCGGCTCCTGAAAGGAGTAGGTGGAAGGCGCGTTCTCGGGGATGAGAACTTACGCCGGTTCGACCTAGGGTTTCGTACAAATCCGAAGTCAGAACCAAGTCCCTAAGACTAATTATTATATGTATATATGCTTTGTGTTTGTATATCTTGCAGGTACCAAGATTGGAAGACAAAGCAAACCAGCTGGAAGCTCTGAAGCAGGGCGCCCCCAGTGTTGGGGGCGCCCCCATGCATCCAGGGCGTCCCCAATGATGGGGGCGCCCAAGCTAAAGAAGAAAAAGATATATTAAGTAAAGTAAATAGAATAGGTGTCAAGCGGGGCGCCCGGAGCGTCCGGGGCGCCCGGGTTCAAAGCTGTTTTTGCAGTTTCGAGTCCGAAACTCAAATAAGACCTCATGAGGGCACCCGGGAGGTCCGGGGTGCCTTGGTCAAAGGTTTTATCAGCTGCGGCGAGGTCGACGCGGGGATAAAGTTTGACCGGGTTTATCGGGGCGCCCCCAGCGTCCAGGGCGCCTCCAGGAGGCCTATATGAGGGGCTTCGACCCCTCTGCTTCAAACACAACTGTTACAAGTCATTCTAATCATTCTGACCGAAGACAACGCGCTAAAGATGAGGCTCTACGACCGGGAGTCTCCAGGAGGAAGTGCGCGGCACTTCGGAGGTCCAGATCGGCCGAGCGTCAACTTTTGTTTTGTTCGGTTTGCATTTAAATTTCCGTACTTAATTTTCTGTACTTGTGCTTGTATTTCTACACTGTAAGACGGGTTTTCTCCACCTCCGGAAATTCCAGAAAGGAGACCAATAGTGGACTCACGCCGAGTATATAGGCCTTGGACGTGCTGACCCTGGGGGGTTGGGAACCAAGTAAATAAATCCCGCTGTGTCTCTGTCTTGATTTCATTTTTATTTACTGTTCTGCTGCACTAACACTCTGAGTAGTTCAAAAGATTTACGAAGTGTTCAAAAGATTTTCACGATTGATATTCACCCCCCCTCTATCGACGGCACCGGTTCTACAGAGAGGAGGCCCCCACCTTGGCCGGCCCATCTAACCCCAATTGGATCAAATCACTTAATGAATTAAACTTATTTAATTCACCCATTAAGTCTTTAAAAGACTTAGCCATTCTATGCTTCCGATGCGTCTAAAATAAATTCAGTTTTGACTATTGTTTGGACTTACCAAAAATAGTCTATCTCGATTGGAGAATCCAATTCTCAACTCGTTTTAAATCCTTCGAATTACTCGTTATGCGTGTGACCAAATAGGCTTTCAATTTATGTTGGCCGTCCATAATTAACTAATTAATTATAGAACGATCATGAGTGGCACCTAGTAGTACATCATGATCCCCAATTAATTGAAAGATGAACGGTTGACCTCAAAAATGATTCTGAAACCCTTCAGCAGCTATAATGAATCGTGCCCCATTCCCTTCACCATCTAATACCCACTTGGTTCAGGACATGGTCTATGTGTGTCAGTCCCCACTAGGCTGACTACGTTACACCTAGCCCAAATAACGTTTCCTCGTCCTATGGATTCTAATTACTCTCATGTATTTAAGAGATTCATACTCTGAACATGTCATGATCTGGCCAGAGGCTTCGAGTAACAATCCGACAATAGGCCTCGGGTATACATCTCCTCGCAAGGAGTGGTGAATCCTTTGTAGGCTGTTCAAACATCTTCTGGCACTTCGGCTTATACCCAATCATCCTGGGTCTACACCTCCTTGGAGATGCTTGCTTAAGATGTCAAAGTATAAGTCTCCATGACCAAGATGACTTGAACACCGCAAGTCAAAGGAACATCGCACTTAAGCTGCAGTAAGAACTTCACTGACATATCTATATGTAGACTACCATATGAAGTTTTACAGCCAGTCACTCCAATGAACTAGTTCCCTTAACTAGCATTCATGTTTATCTCCGGACATCTCAATGTCACCAGCCAGTGAGAATCATCTGATTAGAGAATAACCTATGCTAGTCTCAACAGAATTGATAGTGTCCGTATTTATCAATTCATCGACTAGGGATTTCAATACTTCACAATTACACATGTAGAGATAATCACTAGTTGTGAATTCATCACAAATTCTCTCATGCTGTGAATTATATTGCGGACATTCAGTAAATGAGCTTAAGATCTTAATCAAATAATCATGTATACTCAAATAGTGAATATTCATTTATTAAAATAAATGATTACAATCATAAGGCGATTGCCTTAGGACACTTCTCTCATATCACTAACAAACTCCCACTTGGCCTAATACCAATCGCTACGGTACCCAATACCACAGGCTCTAAAATGACCCTCAAACTTACATTGAGGCAAGGCCTTAGTTAAAGGATCCGCTAAATTCCTTTCAGTGGGAATTTTCTCAATTTGTATATCATTCCTACTTATAATCTCTCTGATCAGATGATAGCGGCGAAGCACATGTTTGGATCGCTGATGAGACCTTGGTTCCTTTGCTTGTGCAATAGCTCCATTGTTGTCGCAGTAAACCGGTATTGCTTCATCAATGGTTGGAACCACACCAAGTTCTGACACAAACTTCTTGATCCAGACTGCTTCCTTTGCTGCTTCCGAAGTTGCAATATATTCCGCTTCCGTGGTAGAATCCGCTACGGTGTCTTGCTTGGAACTTTTCCAGCTTACTGCACCTCCATTCAAAATAAATACGTATCCGAACTGAGATTTGGAGTCATCCTTATCTGTCTGGAAACTGGCATCTGTATATCCACGTATTATCATATCACCTTCTCCATATATTAGGAACACATCCTTAGTTCTTCTTAAGTACTTGAGGATTGTCTTGACAGCCGTCCAATGATCCATTCCTGGATTAGACTGGTATCTGCTTGTGATGCTCAGAGCATATGATACATCGGGCCTAGTACATAATATAGCATACATGATAGATCCTATCGCGGATGCATAAGGAATCTTATTCATGCAAATCCTCTCGTCTTCTGTGCGCGGACACATAGAATTTGAAAGGTTGATCCCATGCCTGATGGGAAGGTAACTTTTCTTGGATTCCGACATGCTAAACCTTTCTAGCACTCGGTCTATATATGTAGACTGCGAAAGACCAAGCAACCGTTTTGATCTATCTCTATAGATTCTAATCCCAAGGATATAGGTTGCTTCTCCCAGGTCTTTCATGGAGAAAGTTTTGGACAACCAAATTTTAACTGACTGTAAGACTGATATATCGTTTCCTATAAGTAAAATGTCATCGACATATAACACTAGGAATACGACTGCACTCCCACTAACCTTCTTGTATACACAAGGTTCGTCAAGATTTTGTGAGAAATCAAACTCTTTGATTATCTCAACAAAACGGATGTTCCAGCTCCTGGATGCTTGCTTTAGTCCATATATGGATCGTCGAAGCTTGCATACTTTGGTTTTATTAACCGATGTGAAACCTTCAGGTTGTATCATGTATACATCCTCAAGCAGGTTTTCATTAAGGAAAGATGTTTTCACATCCATTTTCCATATCTCATAATCATAATGAGCGGCTATAGCCAGGAGCATCCGAATGGATTTGAGCATAGTTACTGGCGAATAGGTTTCGTCATAATCAATTCCTTGTTTCTGACGATATCCTTTTGCCACTAATCTTGCCTTAAAGGTAACAACATTACCTTCCATGTCGGTTTTCTTCTTGAAAACCCACTTGCACCCTATGGGCTTAATCCCTTCAGGCGGGTTAACCAAGTCCCATACTTGATTTTCGTACATGGAATCTATTTCCGACTTCATGGCTTCAAGCCATTTATCCCATTCTGAATTTATCAGAACATCTTCATAACTGATAGGTTCGTCATTGTTAACGAGTAACACGTCGTTCGATTCACTTATGAGAAATCCGTATCTCTCTGGAATATTACGTGTCCTATCAGACCTACGAAGAAGTGGTGTTGTTTTAAGTTCAACTGATAGCTCATCATTATGAGTTATTGGTTGTGGGTCTAGACTAGGTGTCTCTGTAATGTCTATTGGAGTTTCTTGAACTTCTTCAAGTTCAATGCTACTCCCACTGTTTTCTTGTAAAAGAAATTCTTTTTTCAGAAATACAGCATGCCTTGAAACAAACACCTTTTGTTCCAAGGGATGATAGAATTGGTAACCCTTCGTTTCCTTAGGGTATCCAATAAATAGACATTTATCAGACTTAGCATCCAATTTGTCTGATATAGTCCGCTTTACATAAGCAGGACAACCCCATATTTTAAGGTGAGTTAAATGAGGTTTCTTACTATTCCACGTCTCATATGGAGTAGTAGAGACTACCTTGGTCGGGACTCTATTTAGTAAGTAAACAGTTGTCTTAAGCGTATAGCCCCAAAAGGATTTTGGAAGAGTTGCATGATTCATCATAGATCTAACCATGTCCATCAAGGTTCAGTTACGCCTCTCAGATACACCATTATGCTGTGGTGTATATGGCGGAGTCCATTGAGACAATATCCCATTGTCCCTAAGATAATCTTGAAACTCTTGACTCAAGTATTCACCACCCTGATCGGATCGAAGTATCTTAATACTTTTGCCAAGCTGTTTCTCTACTTCACTTTTGAACTCTTTGAATTTCTCAAAAGCTTCAGATTTGTGTTTCATTAAGAACACATACCCGAATCGTGAGTGATCATCGATAAAGGTAATGAAGTAGCTATAACCTCCTTGTGCAAGAGTTGACATTGGTCCACATACATCAGTATGTATTAGACCAAGCAATTCTCCCACTGGTTTACCTTTTCCGGAAAAGGGTAATTTGGTCATCTTGCCTTTTAAGCATGATTCGCATGTATCAAATGAACCGGGTTCAAATGATTCCAGAATTCCGCATCGGTGTAATTTGGTCATGCGTTTCTTACTTACATGGCCAAGACGACAATGCCACGTATAGGAGTCTATTTGATTATCTATTCGAGCACGTTTGTTGCTAACTTCGATATTGAAAACGTCACCGGATAAATCTAACGTGTAGATACCATTGTATAAAGTTCCGGTCCCATAAAGAACACCATTTAAAGTTATGTAACAGCAATTGTTAGTAAAAGTTACTTGATAACCCTTTTCATTCAAGCATGAAATATATACAATGTTCTTTATTAACGAAGGAACAAAATAACAATTATCCAATTCTAAGACAAGTCCAGTAGGGAGCTTTAGCAAATATGCTCCGATTGCAACAGCAGCAATCTTTGCTCCATTTCCAACTCGCAAATTCGCTTCTCCCTTGACGAGTCTTCTTCTATTCCTTAGCCCCTGTATGTCATTACATATATGTGAGCTACACCCAGTATCAAGTACCCAGGTGGACGAGGAAATAGAGTGACATTCAATAACGAAGATACATGAAGAGGATGGGGCATCGGATGCCTTCTTCTTCAAGGACTCAAGATAAACCTTGCAGTTTCTTCGCCAGTGACCCTCCTTGCCGTAGTGATGGCAAGTGCCTTTTTAGTCTTTTTGGCCTTTTTCTTCTTTCCCTTATTCTGTTCTTTAGGCTTCCTCTTAGAGCCTTTCTTTGAGGAACCAACTAACAGTACCGTCTTCTGATCCTGCTTTACAGAAGGCTCTACAGTCTTCAGCAGGTTGAGCAACTCAGGAATGGTAGTCTCCAGCTTGTTCATTCGATAGTTCATCACAAATTGTGAGTAACTCTTGGGCAAACAATGCAGAATTAAGTCAACACATAGTTCGTGATCCATTGCAAATCCGAGTGTGCCTAGTCGCTCAATGTACCCCAACATCTTCAACACAAACTGTGAGACAGAAGTGCCTTCCTGCATCTTAGAGGTGAAGAGGAGTCTGGAGACCTCGAACCTTTCGGATCTCGCCTGCTCGTCAAACAGCTTATGAAGATGGAAGATGATGGTATGAGCATCCATATGCTCATGCTGCTTTTGCAGCTCAGGTACCATAGTAGCCAGCATGATGCAACTCGCAAGTTCAGAATCGGCCACATGTTTCTGATAGGTCACTAACTGGTCTAGAGTTGCATCTTCTGGAGGATGGTTGGGAAGTTGTTCTTCAAGGACATAAGCAAGTTTTTCTGCCTTGAGGACTATCCTCAGGTTTTGAAGTCAGTCCATGAAGTTTGGCCTAGTCAGCTTATTGGTGTCCAATATGGAACGCAAATTCAGAGAAGACATGATCTGGTGATTATCCTAGAAATACAAATTGAGCTTATGTGAGAAGAATGATAAAGAATGCATCAATATACATTAATTAAATCCTATTTATTTTTCGAATTGAATAACCCTTTTTATCAATTCGGGAGATCGTAGGAACATCTCCAAATATGTTGATATCCAACCATAGATAAGAACAACCATGGCTAGAGTTCATCAAGTTATTCTTAGCTATGAAGGTAGGTAATTATACCGATTACATATTATACATATGTAACTATCACATTATGCTATCAACTAATTGAATGTTTGCATAAATCATTGGGTTGTTAACTCATTAACAAGTATGCAATAATATACATAGCACTTAACTGCACCTCTCTTTACATCGACCTTGGCTGTGGCACAACAAATCGATGCTCCAAGCTTAAGGCTGATCCATTAATCAAGAAAGAGTTTTAATATGGTTGGAGCTCATTCAACCGTTTAGTCAGACTTGGATGTGTCCAACAACCAAAACTAAGGATTGACCTCTGACTCCAACTATATTAATCATAAACTAATTCCATGGTTTGAACATGTTGAGGTTCAAGCCGGGCATGGATGTGTCCATCAACCCAAACGAGAAACAAAACTCCGGTTCTAACCATATTAATGGAAGGTGTTGGCCGTAATATTTTGTAAGGGGTTTTGGGTCTCATCCTTTTCCTTTTAAGCACATTCATGACATATAATTATGTCATGTTCTAACGATTTCCTTAATAAAGTATGTATGTGACTTAATTTATCAAGTCTCATTAATTGAATTAGGAACCGGATTTCCTAATTCTAATTTCACACTTTATTCAAGGAATTGTTTTGGGAAATAATTTCCTAAATTGTCATAATCAATTTCGGAAATAATATGTTTAAGACTTTGATTTCTCTAAATCAAATCTTATTAAATTAAGAGACAGATTTTCTTAATTCAACCACATATTATTTTCATGAAAATCTTATTTAAGGAAATAAACTCTATAGGAAACAATTTTCCTAATTAATTTTGGAGACAACAATATGTAAGAGCATCACCTCATAAATCAAATAAGAAAATTATCGTTTGAGAATCATCTAAAAAATTTCCAAGATTTGATCACATATTTTATTTATGGATAATTAATTACAACAAATTATTTACTTTGGGTGGCTCCCCGAGGCACTCCCCAAAGAAAAGAATTTTGTTGTAAATCTAATTTGGCCTGCTCCCCGAGGCATAACCAAATTAAAGTTGACAATTAAAGAACTTGTTAATAATATAATTTGGATGGCTCCCCGAGGCCTACCCAAATCAATTTTTAACAATTCATATTCAAAATAGGAAATTAAATTATAACAACTAACTTTAATTTGGGTGGCTCCCCGAGGCACTCCCCAAAGTAAAGAATTTTGTTAATAATTTAAAAACCAATTTGAATTTAATTGTCAATTAATGTTTCCATAAAATGTCTAGACTTTCATGAAAAGAAAGTGCCCAAAATTACGAGCTTTCCATAAATGG
Organism: Boesenbergia rotunda; assembly: GCA_024364735.1. Classification (NCBI taxonomy): domain Eukaryota; kingdom Viridiplantae; phylum Streptophyta; class Magnoliopsida; order Zingiberales; family Zingiberaceae; genus Boesenbergia; species Boesenbergia rotunda. Next base: position 143,359 of record JAGFNQ010010520.1, on the reverse strand, counting down.
AAAGTTTCCAAAATTAAAAGGTTTTCAGAATTATTGTAAGTTTCTGGTACAAAGAAAACTTACGTATTTCCAAAATTGGAAAATTTTCAAAATTAAAAAGTTTCCAAAATTGGAAAGTTTCCAAAAATGGAAAGTTTTCACAATTATCAAAAAATTTCAGAAATAGAGATATTTCAAAAGTTTGCGAAATTTCATGAGGATTTTCCAAACTTTGAAATTCCTAAATCTAAAATTTACCATAATTGGAAAGTTTCCATAATTGGAAAGTTTTCCAAAATTGAGATCATGACAAAGTTTTCCGCAAAACAATTATATGATTATGTCGAACACTAACCGGCTCTGATACCACTGTTGGGACCGGGTGCATGCCGACGCGGACACGTATTGTAATTGTTACATAATTACATGCAGCGGAAACAAAAGCATGAATAATTTCCTAAATTATTCTAACACATATCCTAGGCATGCAATGTGTTCACATAATCGTAATATAAAATTTTTGCAGAAAAGGAAATTACTCTACGAATTACCTTGCGTAACTTGGAAGAAGGGACGAGATCCAACCGTTAGCGTCCCTTGAAAGCTCCGCCTCTATTCATATCCACGCCGAGTATCGTCGGGATGACTTCGCTAAGCCACGAGTTTCGTGTTCACGAGAACTACTAGATTCTCCATGAACACGACGAAAACCGAGAGAGTAATCAAATCGAAAGACTCACCACCAAGGTTGGCCGAAGAGGAAGATCGTCGCAAGGAAGAACTTCGTCGCCTTGATGCTTCTCCTTGTGCTCACGGCAAGAAGAAAGAAGGAAGGCCTATGGCCGGTCAAGAGAGAGGGAGAGAAGAAGAGGAGAGAGCCCAAGCAATTCTTGGATTGATCCTCTTCCATGGCACCCCTTGGGTCCTTTATATAGGGAGAGGTTTCTTAATTCCCAAGCAAACCTCTCCTTGATTATGGAATAATTTCTCAATCAATCCATAATCAAGGCTCTCATGATCAAGCTTCTTCTTCTTGATTATGGAATAATTTCTCAATCAATCCATAATCAAGGCTCTCTTTCTTTTGGCATGATTATATAAAATTTATAAAACAAACCAACCATTGGTTCATTATATAAAATTTTATAAAACAAACCAACCATTGGTTCATTATATAAATTTTATTAAACAAACCAACTCATGGTTCATTATATAAAAATTTATATAACCTTTTATAAAATAAACCAACCTTTGGTCTATTTTATAAAACAAACCAAAATAGCCTTATCCTTTTATGGTGGTGGCCGGCCATGACAAGAAGAGAGGAGACCCCCTCCTTGGCCGGCCCATCTAACTCCAATTGGATCAAATCCCTTAATGAATTAAACTTATTTAATTCACCCATTAAGTCTTTAAAAGACTTAGCCATTCTATGCTTCCGATGCGTCTGAAATAAATTCAGTTTTGACTATTGTTTGGACTTACCAAAAATAGTCTATCTCGATTGGAGAATCCAATTCTTAACTCGTTTTAAATCCTTCGAATTACTCGTTATACGTGTGACCAAATAGGCTTTTAATTTATGTTGGCCATCCATAATTAACTAATTAATTATAGAACGATCATGAGTGGCACCTAGTAGTACATCATGATCCCCAATTAATTGAAAGATCAATGTTTGACCTCAGAAATGATTCTGAAACCCTTCAGCAGCTATAATGAATCGTGCCCCATTCCCTTCACCATCTTATACCCACTTGGTTTAGGACATGGTCTATGTGTGTCAGTCCCACTAGGCTGACTACGTCACACCTAGCCCAAGTAACGTTTCCTCGTCCTATGGATTCTAATTACTCTCATGTATTTAAGAGATTCATACTCTGAACATGTCATGCTCTGGCCAGAGGCTTCGAGTAACAATTCGACGATAGGCCTCGGGTATACATCTCCTCGCAAGGAGTGGTGAATCCTTTGTAGGCTGTTCAAACATCTTCTGGCACTTCGGCTTATACCCAATCATCCTGGGTCCACACCTCCTTGGAGATGCTTGCTTAAGATGTCAAAGTATAAGTCTTCATGACCAAGATGACTTGAACACCGCAAGTCAAAGGAACATCGCACTTAAGCTGCAGTAAGAACTTCACTGACATATCTATATGTAGACTACCATATGAAGTTTTACAGCCAGTCACTCCAATGAACTAGTTCCCTTAACTAGCATTCATGTTTATCTCCAGAGATCTCAATATCACCAGCCAGTGAGAATCAGCTGATTAGAGAATAACCCATGCTAGTCTCAACAGAATTGATAGTGTCCGTATTTATCAATTCATCGACTAGGGACAATTTCAATACTTCACAATTGCACATGTAGAGATAGTCACTAGTTGTGAATTCATCACAAATTCTCTCATGCTGTGAATTATATTGCGGACATTCAGTAAATGAGCTTATGATCTTAATCAAATAATCATGTATACTAAAATAGTGAATATTCATTTATTAAAATAAATGATTACAATCATAAGGCGATTGCCTTAGGATACTTCTCTCATGTCACTAACAAAGTCCACCTGAAAACTCAGGTGGACATGTGGATAATAATCCAATCTGGGTTGGAAATCCCGAAAAATACTGAAGGAGTGGCACAGCCTTACACAGAATGGGACACCTCGCTGAAAAAGAAAATTGAGGCTGATGCTAAAGCGACCCAGACACTCCAATGTGGTCTAACCAAAGAAGAGTTGAACCGGGTGGGACCATTCAATAGTGCAAAGGAACTCTGGGGTAAGTTAATTGAATTGCACGAAGGAACCTTCGACACCCGAATCAGCAAGAGTGACCTACTGCTAAACAAGTTATACATAATTAAAATGAACGACGGCGAGTCAGCAGCCCAGCTCCACGCCATAATCCAGGAGTTGATGAACGGTCTACATACTGTTGGTGCAGACAGCACCCAAGTCAAACATGTGTTTTGATAAATGGCAAAGGGTTCAAAAGTTAAGTCTTATTTGTTTTCTAACATGTTACTCAAGTGTGCAGGAAAAGCCCTAGCGAAGGGCTGCTAGTCACCAAGTCCTAGTGAAGGACTACTAGGCAACTAGCGAAGGGCTGCTAGTCACCAAGTCCTAGTGAAGGACTACTAGGCAACTAGCGAAGGGCTGCTAGTCATCAAGACCTAGCGAAGGAATGCTAGGCACCAGGCGAAGGACAACTTGGTACTGAAGTCCTGGCGAAGGACTGCTGGGCAAAAGTCCAACCAGAGGAGCCGGTTGACAGCAGGTAAACTCTCCTGAGAGGAGTAGGTGAGGACGCGTTCTCCGTTGAGGGAACAGTAGGCGTCGGTTTGACCTAGGGTTCCATTTTGGAAACCCAAAGTCAGAACCAAGACAGCTAAGGCTGTATAAAACTAACAACTTACTGCTTTATGTTGTTTTCGGACTAACCCTGGATGCAGGAGCAAAGGAACGAGTGTCTGCAGCTCAGAGAGCCTCAAAGGAGTGAGGCAGCAGCTGAGTAGGGCGCCCTGAGTGTCCCGGGCGCCCCCAAAGTGAACACAAATCAAATGAAGCAAACGGAGTTTCGGCTGAATACTGGCCGGGGCGCCCTCAGCAGCCAGGGCACCCCGAACGCCCAGGGCGCCCCGCACTTGAAGCCAGCGAAGAGGATAATATTATCCAGCCGAGACTTCTGCAGAACAGGTCAGCCAAGGCGCCCTCGGCTTCCAGGGCGCCCCCGTCAAGGCATTGTCCCGAATTTGAAGGGATAACTCGCTGACCGCGAGAAGGGGGATCACAGGCCATGTGGAGGGCGCCCTCAGAACCCTATAAAAGGCCCTCGACCCCTCAAGCCTGAAAACAACATCTTCCAACACGGTTACGTTCTTCTACTCCTGCGCGTCGCTCCAGAAACCTTCCAACTCGACACGAAAGCGCTGACGACGTCCCTCTGCTCTGAGAAACATCCGATATCGGACGTCGGTAACGAAGAACTGATTTTTCATTTCTGTTATACTATTACTGTACTACAATTGTAAACTTTTGTAAGAATCTTTGCGCGATTATAGAATTGCCCTCAGTAAACGGTCAACGACCGTGGGCCTTGGAGTAGGAGTCGACCCAGTCTCCGAACCAAGTAAAACTCCCTATGTTTGCGATTGTTCTTATTCCGCTGCATACTTACTCTAATTCTTTTCCGAAAATTTTTAACGATATTCACCCCCCTCTATCGTTTCTCTCGATCCAACACATACAATCGGTCACAAGGTAGAAAACCGTGACCTAATCAGGTATACCCTTAACGCTTTCCCGAGAAATACTTTGTGGGCATATATGGTAGATGCGTACAAAGTTTCAAGGGATCTTTCTAAAATCAAATTAGATGAGTTATTTTCTAAACTTGAATTACATGAGCAGACTAACTGCACCTTGGCCGAGAAAGGCATTGCTTTTGTTGCAGGCAAAATAGGAAAGGTGGTCAAGAAGAAGCCTCAACCTACACCCGAGTCTGACTCAGACTCAGACTCAGACTCAGAAGACAGCGAAGGGGATCGACCCAAGCTTGTTCGACTAGCCTGAGACTACTACAAGGAATTGAAGAATCAGACCAACAGAAGAAAAGCCAGTCGAAAGAAGGATGATCCAACCGAACCATCCAAGACCAAGTCCAACGTAACGTGCTTCGAATGCAACAAGAAGGGACACTTCAAATCGGAGTGCCCTAATCTGAAAGAAGCCAAGAAGACAAGAAGGAAGAAGGCCCTTCAAGCAACGTGGGACGAGTCTTCATCCGAAGAAGAAGAAGAGGCCCCACAATCGAACCTGCTCACCCTGGCTGCTTTGGAAGAAATTGACACCGGATCAGAATCAGAACCGGACAACGAAAAGCTCACCATTTCGGAAGACGGCAAAATAACTATAAGTGGTTATTCAAAAGCTGAATTAGCTGAGTTAATTCATACCTATCTAGTAACTTGGCGAAAGCCAAAATTCGAGTTGAGTCCCTCTGACAGGAAGTAAAACTCCTGAAAGAGGGAGCTGACTCTAGATCTTTGACTGAGAATGTTCAAGAATGAACCTCTACTCAAGTTGAAAAACTTGAGAAAGAGAACTCCTTATTGAAAACTCAAGTCAAGGACCTTAGAGCAGTTTTGGAACGATTCACTTCGGGTTCCAAGGGTCTTGACATGATCCTTGGAAAATAGAAGTCCATTCTAAATCGATCCGGGTTAGGGTATCAAACCAAGGCTAGACAAAGGTCATATTATGCTGTACTAAATTAGTCTAGACCCAAAGTTCAGGCATGGGTACCCAAACTGTACCTGAGCAACCAAGCTGGACCAAACCAGTATTGGATCCCCAAGGACAAGATTCATATCTTGCCTAATTATTACCGTGGCTTTAGTCCAGGGAGAGCCAACTTAAAAACCATTTTTATAGTTAAATAAATTCTTTTTTCTTATTGTAAAATTGCATGATTGTTTGTTTATTTATTTTCTACAATTTACCATGCTTAGACCTAGGACTGGTTAGATTAAGGACTAAACCGATTAACTGAAATTTGAACAACCTAGTATTGGGTGAAGGTGAGATGATAGTACGTTAGGGAAGTCATTTTGACGGAACTAGCCGAAGCTACCGATCCAAGACCCAAACTAGTTAGCCCAAAATCTTTCAAGGAGTAACTTGAAAATGGATTTTCAATAAAAGGCTTTGTTAAGGAAAGGGTTGATGATCCAATAAGGCTACGGCCAAAGAAGGCCTGGTGCCTCACCAAGACCTAGAAGCCGATTATTGAAAACCAAATTCACTTTACTATTGTCAGATTTGAATCTAACACAGATTTCAACTAATCTTAGATTTAACCATTGTTTTCAAAAATAATTGTTAAAACATAATTAATTGGTTTTTCAAAATTAAGTTAATTTTACAAAATTAATCATAGTTTTTTAAAATAAAATCTTTACTTCTATTAAAACCTGTCTCACAAAAACTCATAAGGTTAACGTGATTGATAACTCTAGATTGGGTGAGACAGACTAGGTTGTGAAAATCAATTTAGGCTATCCTTGATTCTAATTGGATCCAAATCAATAAACTCTTTATGTGTAGGAACATAAAGATTTGGAACAATGGATGTTGGATAGCGCGTGCTCCAGACACATGACTGGGGACAAATTGAAATTCACCAAACTCAAGTTCAAGAACCTAGGCTCGGTAGCATTTGGCAACAATGCTACACTCAAAGTCATTGGGTCAGGTAACATTGAACTTAAATCTGATTTTGCCATTAAAAAGGTACTTTTGGTTGAAAACTTTAAATTTAACTTGCTTAGTATAAGTCAATTATGTGACACTGGCTATGTAGTTACCTTTACCAACTCTAACTGCCTGATTAGAAACTTGCAAGACTCAGAAATCATGCTTAAGGGCACTAGGAAAAATAATGTTTACACTATAAACCTACCCTTAGTACCTAAATGTCTCTTAACTCAGTTAGAAGAATCAAACCTCTGGCATAGGAGATTAGGTCACACTAATCTGAGATTAATTTCAAAAATCACCCAACTTGGCCTAATTAAAGGAATACCTAAAATTAAGTACCATGAAAACATAATATGTGAATCATGCAACCAAGATAAACAAACCAGGTCTAATCACAAACAAATTCAATCAGACCTAACTCAAACTACACTTGAGCTCCTACACCTTGACCTATTTGATTCACATGGAGCCAAGTCACTAAGCGGAAACCGGTACTGCTTAGTAATTATTGATGATTACTCTAGGTTTACTTGGGTTAAGTTCCAAAAAACTAAAGATGAAACCCTAAACCTATTTATTGATTTTTGTAAGTTAATTGAAAATTAAAATGATGCCAAAATCAAAAGACTTAGGAGTGATCACGGGGAGAGTTTGAGAATCAACGGTTCGAGGAATTTTGTAGAATAAACGGATATATACACGAATTTTCGTGTCCTAGAACCCCCCCCCCCCAGAAAAATGGGATAGTAGAACGGAAAAATAGAACCCTACAGGAAGCCGCTAGGGCTATGCTCAATGAATTCAACCTAGCTAACCAATTTTGGGCAGAAGCAATTAGTACGACTTGCTATATCCAAAATAGGGTCCTAATTAACAAACGACATAATAAAACTACCTATGAATTATACTACCATAGACTTCCAAACCTACATTACCTAAGGGTCTTTGGGTGCAAAGTCCATATCCTAAACACCAAGGACTATCTAGGTAAATTCCAGTCTAAGTCAACCCCAGGGGTCTTCTTAGGATATTCAACAACAAGTAGGGCCTATAGGGTTTACAACAAACAAACTAACAAAATTGAAGAAACAACAAATCTAATATTTGATGAGGAAACTAATTCAAAATTTGATAATCCAGATCTAAATCCATCAAATAGTGATCACGAAGATAATGAACAAACTGTTAAACCACTAATTAAACCCCTAAATGAACTAACTATTGAACCAACTATTGAGTCAATTGAACCAACCCAAGTAGTTGAACCAAATACTGAACCAAACCGTCCAGCCGGACCTGAGGCTGAACCAAGTAATAGAAGAACTAAGAAACCCAGACTAAGTCACCCAACTGATCAAATTGTGGGTGATCCAACCTTAGGAGTCAGAACTAGGTCTTCCTATAGAAATCTTAGTCAGATTGCACTGATTTCAAAAATTGAACCTAAGACTATAGAGGAAGCCTTACCTGATCCTGATTGGATCATAGCAATGCAAGAGGAGTTAGCCCAATTTGAAAGGAACCAAGTCTGAGAACTAGTACCTAAATCTGAGGGCAAATCCATTATTGACACTAAGTGGGTGTTTATGAACAAGCAAAATGACCAAGGGGAAATAGTGAGAAATAAAGCCCGCTTAGTAGCCAAAGGGTTCAGTCAAGTTGAAGGGTTAGACTATGACGAAACCTATGCCCCAGTAGCCAGACTTGAGTCAATTAGAATGTTGTTAGCCTTTGCATCCTATAAAGGATTTAAACTCTACCAAATGCATGTAAAGTCATCTTTTCTAAATGAATTTATTAGAGAAGAAGTCTATGTAGGACAACCCTTCAGTTTTGAGGACTTAGAAAAACCTGACCATGTTTACAAGCTCAATAAGGCACTATATGGACTAAAACAAGCACCTAGGGCCTGGTATGAACGCCTATCAACCTACCTCATTTCTAAGGAATTTAACCAGGGACAAATTGACTCAACCCTTTTTATTAAGACCTTAGAAAAAGACATCTTTATTGCCAAATCTACGTTAACGATATAATTTTTGGATCCACCAACTCAAATTTCTTAAAAGAATTTGTAAAAATAATGGAAAACGAATTTGAAATGAGCTTAGTTGGTGAGCTCAACTTCTTTCTAGGATTACAAATTAAGCAAACTAGGGATGGGAATTATATCCATCAATCCAAATATGCTAAGGAGTTAATAAAGAAATTCAAAATGGATAACTCCAAAAGCATAAGTACCCCTATGGCCACAAATGTAAAAATAGACAGTGACCCTGATGGTAAGTCTGTAGACCTTAAACTATATAGAAGTATGATTGGTAGTCTACTTTACCTTACAGCCAGCAGACCTGATATCCTTTTTGCTGTAGGAATGTGTGCTAGATACCAAACCTGTGCTAAGGAAACTCACTTAGCAGCCCTAAAAAGAATAATTAGATACATCAAGGGCACCCTAAATGTAGGGATTTGATATCCTAAGACCTCAACTTTTGACCTGTCAGGATACTTGGATTCTGACTATGCTGGTTGTAAACTAGATAGAAAGAGTACAAGTGGAAGCTGCCAACTTTTAGGAAATAGTCTAGTAAGTTGGTGTAGCAGAAAGCAACACTGTGTAGCTCTATCCACAACTGAAGCTAAGTATGTTGCTTTAGGAGAGTGTGTAGCACAACTCTTATGGATGATGCACACTCTTAAAGACTTCCAGCTTAACTATACACAAACCCAGGTCTACATTGATAATATAAGTTCAATTAATTTAACTATGAACTCAATCCAATACTCTAGAACTAAACACATAGAAGTCAAACACCACTTCGTAAGAGATCATGTAGCCAGGGGTGAGATAGTCCTTAAGCATGTAGACTCAAAATCTAACTTAGCTGACATATTCACCAAACTCTTACCTGAGTATGAGTTTAGCTCACTAAGAAGACAGTTGGGGTTATGCTTGGTAGAATAGGACTGCTTTAATTATGGTTCTTTTCAAAAATCATTTTATTTCCTTTTTAATTTGAAAAATTAGTTTTCACTTAATTTGAAAAATTAGTTTTCACTTAATTTGAAAAATCAGTTTTCACTTAATTTAAAAAATCATTTCTTTATTTACTTTATTTAAAATGATTTTTCCGACTTAGTTTTTTTAAAATAAAATTACCCCCTTCAAAACTAGGGTTTTTTCGCAAATGGACTTAGCCTAGGCCCTAACCCTAGAATTGCATGCACATATAGATCTAGAAGTCAGCATCTCACAAGCACCTTAGGGTACTTTTGATTGATAACCTAGAATGGGTTGAGATTCTTAGGTCTTTGCCTTGATTCAAGATGCTTTAAGTCAGTGCATCTGTAGTAATTGGGACACTAAATACCAATTAAACAGTAATCAGGTTAAGTGTCAAGCTTAGAAAATCTAACTTGATCAGATCACTTAACTTGACTAACCCTAGCGAAAGCTACTGTTTATAACAGTTAGTAAATAGCTAATTGGGTTAGACAGGACCCGACAGCAAAAATTCAAATTAATTTGGTCCAGTTTAAACTTAGAATTGGTTCAGTACAGCATCTTACGTTGATTACTCAAGTGTTTTGCTATATTTTTTTGTTATATGGCAAAGGGGAGAGATTGAAAAGGAGAGAAAAGAAGGTTTCAAAATTTTTTCTTCAAAATTAAATCTTTTTTCCAAAAAATTTTATCTCCTTTTTCAAAAAGTAAAGTTCTTTAAATACTTAAGTTCTTTTTGAAAGTTAATTGTCTAAGTACTTATTCTGAAAATTTTCTGGAAATTTATTTAAACTGCTTGAAAAAATTTTCTAAGGATTTAAACTGCTTGAAAATTTTCTCTGTGTTAAAACCTTAGAATAAGTTTAGAAAATTTTCTAAAACTAAGTATTTTGGAAAATATTTTCGAAATTACTTGCGTTCAAAAATCATTCTAAGTACTTACTCTAAATCTTTGGTTGGTTGAAAATTTTCCAAGTGTAAATTTTAAATTCTCCTGAAAATTTTCCAAGTGCCCAAACTCAAAATATTTTTTGGAAAATGTTTTCTAACTTAAAAACCTTTTTTTGAAAATTTTCTAAGTATTGAAAACCTGGAAAACGTTTCACTTTTAAACTTAAAAACTTTTTCAAAACCCCCACGAACTTTTGAAAAAACTTAGGGGAAGATTTCTTCCAGGGGAAGGAAATTAACTTTGGCACTTTACCTACTTATCTGTATGATTAACTTAACTTTTTGAACCGGGTTGCCATAAATCAAAAAGGGGGAGATTGTTGGTGCAGGCAGCACCTAAGTCAAACCTAGGTTTTGATAATGGCAAAGGGATCAGAAGTTAAGATGTTATTGTTGTCTAATGTGTTTACTAAGTATGCAGGAAAGAAGTCCTAGGCACACTAGGCAAGAAGTCCTGGCAAAGGCTCGGCAAAGAAGACCTGCTCGGAAGGTGGGCACGAAGTCCTGGTCGAGAACTGGGCACGAAGACCTGGTCAGGTGGATCGGGCAAAAGCCCAACCGGAGGAGCCGGTTGGCAAAAGGTAAATTCTCCTGAGAGGAGTAGGTGAGGACGCATTCCCCGTCGAGGGAACATTAGGCGTCGGTTCGACCTAGGGCTCCATTTGGGAGACCCGAAGTCAGAATCAAGACAGCTACGACTGTAAATATGGACTAATATTCTTGCTTTGGTTGTGTTGGAACTAACCTTGGATGCAGGACCTAAGGAGTGTGTTTCTGCAGCTCAGAACGCCCCAAAGAAGAGGGGCAGGCAGCTGGGCTAGGCGCCCGGGAGGTCCCGGGCGCCCAAGGTCAAAGCCAAAGAGTAGTCGAAGCAAAATCAGCCACGAAGCCAGCAGACCAAGTCAAGCTAGGCGCCCCGGAGGTCCCAAGCGCCCCAGTCAGCTCCAGAGGCCGATTCGAAGGGGATAAGCGCTGACCGAGCTGCGGATGAAGGTTCTCCGATCTGAAGGCATGTGTCAGGCGCCCCCAGCGAATCAAGCGCCCCAGGAGTACTATAAAAGGGGCTCGACCTCGAAGCTTCAAAAACACAACTTTCCAACGCCTTTAAGCTTTTCGTTCAAGCGCTCTGCTCCGGCAAACTCCGATCTCGAGACTCCAGCGCCGACGACGACCCTCTGCTCCAAAGTACGATCCACATCGGGCGTCGGTAACGAAAAGTGTAACTCTTTTATCTACTGCAATATTTTTGTACCAAATTCTGTAAACCTTTGTGCGAATATAGAATTGCCCGCAGTAAACGGTCAAGGACCGTGGGCCTTGGAGCAGGAGCCGACCGCGACTCTGAACTAAGTAAAAATACTTGTGTTCTTTGTGTGTTTGTTTTATTTCCGCTGTGTATTTTCTCTTGTTCTTTTCCGAAAAAGTTTTAACGATATTCACCCCCCTCTACCGTTTCTATCAATCCAACACAAGTTTCTTTAAATCCAATGATATCAATACACCTTATTTATACAATCAACATTAAAACCTTGAATTAAACCTTAAATGATGAGTATGAAATCATAACCAAGGATTTTAATTCAACACCATACTCTATCATTCAATTAGCACTTTATGAATTTTCAAACTATAAAGGCAACATTAATTCATGACATAAATTTCATAAGGCAATATTGACATAAAATTTCATAAAATAAAATAAGCAAATGGTTCATACATAGAAACATAAAGAGAGTCATATGAGTCATGACCCCCAACATAGTTAAAGTTTTACAACCCCAAAATAAGGTGTTTGAGAGATACAATATAACATCAAGTAAGGCACTCTCAACACCAAACACATCAAATCACATCATGCCATCATCATCTGGAGGAGGAGGAGGGGTCTGATAAGTGAGATGTAGCTGTCGTATCATATCCAACATCTCATCCTGCTGGCGCTGAAATTACTGGCAAAACTTCGTAAGGCCATGAACCTGCCCCTGGATAGTCGTCTGCGTCTGCTGGAACCCGTGGAACTCCTCCCGTAGGCCATGAACATCCAATCGGAGCTGAGTGAACTCCTCATGTGTAATCCTATCAGCAGGCTCCTCATCAGAGCTGGAGGACTCCGGACGTTGCCTCCAGACGAACTCCCCCTATCTGCACTCAATACCTGCCAAGGATAACTGGCGTGTGCCAATCTTATCGTAATCCTTGGACAGGTGCCGGACCTGACCGCTAGACACACGGATACCCCGAGACTGAAAGAACTCGGTCAGGACATAACAGAAAGGCATGTAAATTTTCCCATTGACACTATGGGAAAAGTGAAAAATGGATGTGAACACATGCAGGGAGATGTCTATATCAAGCCTCCTCTCCAAGGCAAACATCATCACCAAATGTGGCAGTCTAATCCTAGCCCACCCCTTGGTGACAATGGGCAAGATACACTCTAAGACAATCTTATATAAAACATGACTAAAAGGACTCATAGGCTTGGTGTCAAAGATACGCTCTATATCACGCCGATGTCTCCTAAAGTAGTGCATATGGATTTGATCAATGGTAGCACCAGGAAAGGTAAATGGTTCAACAACTGTAGGAAAATATATGGATGCATTATTTGATGTCCTACATCCTAAAAATGCACCTAATGTAGTGGAGGAAAAAGGAATGATGACTCCTGCGACCATGGACTCATAAAGGTTATTATCAGGGTCAATGCAAGTCAGGTTTGCGTAAAACTCTTTACATAAGTCTAGGTTAATATCATGCTAGCAGTAAACTAATTGCTCTACCCCAAAATATATGATCATCTCAGCAATCTGGGGAGACTTTTCTTGAAAGAAAGTCCTATTTAGGTATCGACAATTCATAACAACAAACTCATTTTCATCAAATCTTTTCTGACATTCTACAGATCGGAACCTAGACTCTCTCGACTGTCCCTGACCTTGTCGTGAGGATCCCTCACCTCTTGGTCGCTTAGAGGCCAACCTAATATGCAACACACACATGCGTGTATACCAAGCCATCCCACAAAGGAAAGAGATAAAGAAAACATGCAAAAATTGACACATTAGCTCCAAATCATGATTTTTATGAGAAAGATTAAGGGAGTGTTTGGGAGAACTTTTGCTTCTTGAAAAGTGATTCTTGTAGAGATTATCTTGAAGTCAGTGAGAAGCTAAAGCATGGAGTGTTTGGAAATAGAAGCTAAAAGTTGATACAAGGTAAAGTTTGAGTGTTTGGTGAATAATTGCTTCCAAACTTAATTTTTAGTTAAATGACAATAATATCCTTAAACTACATAAATTATTATTTTTAATTATCTAAATATAATTTTGATACACCATCAATAATGTTTTATATATTTATTATTATATTTTGAATATTATATCAAAATTAATTTTTTAAATAATATATATGTTTAAAAAAATAGATAATTAATAAAAATAAAAATATAAAAAATGACAAATTTATATAAATTTATAAAAATTTATAAAAAAATTATGAAAATATAAAATTTTATTTAAAACTATGGTGGCAATTATGTAAAATGATAAATTATTAAGGGTATAAATGTCTACTTTTAATTCTAGACCATAAGTAAAAAAACAGAAGCAGAAAAAAGCATCAAATTCTTGCTTCCAGCTTTTGGCTAAAAGTTATAGAAGTTAAAACAGAATCTGGTATTCACAAACACTCAAAAGTGCTTCTATGTAGCTAGAATCTAAAAAGCAGCTAGCAGAAGCTCTCCCAAACACTCCCTAAGCTGTACAAGGGTTTACCTCTTTCCCAATCGTTGCATGATGGCAATGAGGAGATAATCGACTTGAAGGAGGAATTTCTACAAACCCTAGTTGTAGATCCGAGGTAGGAGAGGGCTAGAGAGGAGTTTCTAGGACTTTGGAGGGCTTTGGAACGAGAGAGGAGGTCAGGGAGAGGAGTAATCGCAGGGGGTGGCACGCCAAAACCCTAGATTTTGGCCACCCCTGCGAGGTCTGATCTAACTTAAAACTCGCAGACCTGGGGCAGTCGACTGGTAAAATAAACAGAACGTTTCTCACTCCTGGACCAGTCGACTACCCCTTGGGCAGTCGACTGGTAAAACTTATAGAACGTTTCTCACTCTAGACCAGTCGACTGCCAAGAGGGCAGTCGACTGGTACTCTAAATTCAGTCTTCCAGTCCCAAATTCAGAAATGTCTAATTAATTCCACAAATCTCCAAAAAATCTGACATTTCGTGGAGAGATTTGTGGATCCTATATCTACTTGGGAAAAATATGTTTTCAAATAAATCTACTCCGGATCCCAAGATTGATACAAAATTCAAATTTCTCTAAATTATGTCATTGAAACCTTGTCCAAATGTTCTAATTTCGACCTCACCTTGATGCCTCTTCCCATACTCAATCGCATTACATTCCGAGCACCAAGTTATATGGCATTTACACTTTAAAACCAATTTCTCTCAATTATAATCCCATTTTTCATCTTTTCTCATCGTAAATCTCATTTTAATGTGTCAATTCCCTAGTATTAAGACTCAACTTAGTCTTCCAACCCTTTTGGCACATTCCATAGAACATCTAATTCCCTAGGAGAAAACCTCCTGAGATCCATTAATCATGGATCTCATTTTGGCTTCTAGACATCTCCCTTGAGCTCCTAGCCCTGGTTACCTCCCTAGTAACTCATTTATAAATGCAAGACCACACCGGTGCTCCTCCGGTGCTTTTTAACCTTCCACTATTACTCTCATAGCTCTATAAACCTTTTTCTTAGTCAAATCCTTCTTTTCTCCTTTAAATGGCTTTTCCTTGCCATGTTTGATCTTTTCTCTACCATAGTTATAGGGCATCCTTGAATATAACTTTTTACTAATATTCAACCCCCTAGAGTGGTATCCCAATCCCGGCCTATTATTTCTAAGAGGTTGATCATTTGGCATCATGCTTGACCCCATGGACCCCCTAATGAATTTATCTAGGTTCTTTTCCAATTTATCAAGTTTTGCTTTCAAAACTTGATTTTCCTTTTCCAAATCCCTAACCTTAGTATCACTATGCCTATTTTGACCATTCCTAGGTCTACCTATTTTCTTAGGCATGTGTCTCCCTTTCTTAGGGTTGATGTCTTGATCCTTAGTTCTAGAAATCCTAGTTTTATCACAAATCATATATTCTTGAACATTTTGGCACGCAATAGTGTTTTTAGTTCTATCATGATACTTAAAGACAAAATTACATCTAGGCAAGCAATTATTAACATTTCTAGCATTCATGGAAGCATTTGAAGCATAAGTAAAGTTAGGGATTACCTCCCTTACCCTTTTAGCTCCCCCTTGATGTGAGCTCCTCTTTTTCTTTTCTTCTTTCTCCCATTTCCTCAGGTGCTCCATTTTCTTGAGCTCTTTACTTCTTGGACACTTTGTATGGTAGTGTCCTAGCTCACCACATGTATAGCACCTAATGTGCTTCTTTTCTTTTCTTTTCTTTCCCTACAACCCACATTAGATTTAAATTGAATGGACCCGGGTTTAAGGTTTACCTCCTTCTTACCTAATGGACTTGTGTCCTTGTAGTGCCCCTTCTTGTTGCATCCAAAGCATATGATGTGTTCTTTTGATTTGGCTTTGGTGGAGGTTGGAGCTTTCTCTTCCTCTTGTATGGATGAGGGTCTCTCCTCCCCCCTCAACTCTTGAATTTGACACCTCTTCTTCTTCTCTTGTTGAGGTGGATGACCTTTCACTTAATTCTTCTACTTCACTTAAAGAAATTGATAATTCTTTTTCTTTTTCTTCTTCTTGACCCGTTTGACTTGTCTCCTTAGGCTCTTGAGCTTGTGTAGGATTCTCATGATATTTTTCTAACTTATTCCATAGCTCATATGCACTTTTATATTCTCCTACATAACTCAACACATTATTAGGTAAAATATTGACTAATATACTAATTATCTTTTCATTTGCCCTAGATTGCTCTTGTTGCTCCTTAGGCCAATATCTAGGGCGAAGCTTCTTCCCATACTTGTCTCTTTGGGCTTCGAAGGGCTCTTCTATTACCACTCTACATTCCCACTCCATTCCAAACCATGTCTTCATTCTAGCTTTCCAATAGGCAAAATCTTCATGGTCATATGTGGGTGGTGTGTTGATATCATCCCCTAACTTATCTTCCATCATTTTTCCTCTAGCTTTCTTGCTCCCTCGGCGGTTAGTCCAATAAGAGCAGTCCTTCGCTCTGATACCACTTGTAAGATTGATGTCGGTTGCTAGAGGGGGGTGAATAGCAATTCTTGATTCTTCTACCTACGTTGTTAGTGCGCAATCGGAATATACTAAGTAAGAATAAAACTAACAACAAGAAGACACTCACGATTTATGTGGTTCGGAGATAAACTCCTACTCCATGGCTGCCTGTAAGGTGGGCGATCCCTAATCTGTCGGTGGATGATTCCCTGGAGCACCCTCCGGCTAGAACTCGTTGTTGATGCAGTTGGGCCCGGTTGTTGTTTTGGTGTTGACAACGATTTAAGTTTGGTTGAATGAATTCGGGTTAAGTCCAGGTGGATCGAGAGATCGCACGCTGGCATGTGAAAAGACCTAGTGGGACTAGGCACACCTAGTGGGACTAGGTGAAGTGGAAAAGACCTAGTGGAACTAGGCATACCTAGTGGGACTAGGTGAAATCCTGGTGAGTGAAGCCAGGTCCTAGCTTAGGAAGCTAGGTTGACTGAAACCCTGGCTTAGGAAGCCAGGTCCTAGCTTGGGATGCTAGGTTGGATGAAACCCTGGCTTGGGAAGCTAGGTTGGATGAAACTCTGGCTTGGGAAGCCTGGTCCTAGCTTGGGAAGCTAGGTTGGATGAAACTCTAGCTTGGGAAGCTAGGTTGACTGAAACCCTGACTTGGGAAGCCAGGTCCTAGCTTGGGAAGCTAGGTTGGATGAAAGCCTGGTGAGTAAAGCCAGGTCCTAGCATGGGAAGCTAGGTTGACTGAAATCCTGGTGAGTGAAGCCAGGTCCTAGCTTGGGAAGCTAGGTTGATTGAAGTCCCGGTGAGTGAAACTGGGCATAAAGTCTTGGTCCGGGGGACCAGGATGAGTCAGAGAAGGCTAGGGAGGTCGTTCTCTTGACGTAGAGTTGACATGGGAGTCCCTGGATCGGTCTGGTGACCGATCAGGGAAGTTGGCACGAAATCCCTGTTGTGATCGGTCTGGTGACCGATCCAGAGAAGTTTGATCGGTCTGGTGACCGATCAGGGAGAGAATAGAGAATCCTTGGTTGGCTTTTGTGTTGGATCGAGAAATGCGAGAGAGGGGGGGGTGAATGTCGCAATTCGTTCGGATTTAAAAGAGCGGGTGCGCAGCGGAAATAAAAGAGAGTAAAACAACGCAAACACAGCAGGTTTACTTGGTTCGGAGCCTGGGTCGACTCCTACTCCAAGGCCCACGGTCGTTGACCGTTTTCTGCGGGCAATTCTATAAGTTCGCAAAGTTTACAATTAGATTTTACAATAAGGCAGAATAGTAAACTTTAAATACAACTCTTGTTACCGACGTCCGGTGAAGATTGAAGTTCTGGAGCAGCGGGACGTCGTCGGCTTGAGTTGGCAGCTTTCTGGAGTGTGTCGTAGAAGCAGAAGAGCGTAGAATTGTCGAAGCAAATCGTTGTTCTTTGAAGAGGGTCGAGGCCCTCTTTATATAGGGCAGGGGGCGCCCGACATGCTCGGGGCGCCCTCCACGTGGCTCATGATCCGGCGAGCCCTTGGTCGTGACTGATCGCTTCGACTTCGGGATCACAGTTGACTGGGGCGCCCGATGCGGGCGGGGCGCCCGGCTTGACCGGTCAAAGCTTTATCACCGAGGCTTCGCGAGGGTGAGCTGCAGCCGCCTTCAGTGGCGTGGCACAGTGGGCGCCCGAGACACGCGGGGCGCCCGATCTGCGCGGTGCCCGATTTGCGCGGCGTCCGCGACAAGAGGGGCGCCCGACATGCGCGGGGCGCCCCCCAACGCGGTGCTGTCGGAGGTTTACTTCTCTGCTGACTTTGGGTTGACTCTGGGGCGCCCGACACATCCGGGGCGCCCTGCTCAGCTGCGGCCTCACTCCTTTGAGGCCCTCTGAGCTGCAGAAACACAGTCCTTCGGTCCTGCATCCAGGGTTAGTCCAAAATAGCAAATACTAAGTTGATTTTTCACAGCCTTAGCTGTCTTGGTTCTGACTTTGGGTCTCCAAAATGGAGCCCTAGGTCGAACCGACGCCTAATGTTCCCTCGAGGGGAACGCGTCCTCACCTACTCCTCTCGGGAGAGTTTTACCTGGTGCCAACCGGATCCTCCAGTTGGACTTTTGCCCAGCAGTCCTTCGCCAGGTCTTGAGTTACCAAGCTGCCCTTCGCTTGGTGCCTAGCAGCCCTTCGCTAGGTCTTTTCTTCTGGCAGTCCTTCGCCAGTGCCTAGCAATCCTTCGCTAGGGCTTTGTCCATTCTGGCAGTCCTTCGCCAGTGCCTAGCATTCCTTCGCTAGGGCTTTTCCATTCTGGCAGTCCTTCGCCAGTGCCTAGCATTCCTTCACTAGGGCTTTTCCTGTACACTCAAGAAACTCGTTAGACAACCATTAACCCTTAACTTTTGAACCTTTTTGCCAATATCAAAACACAGGTTTGACTTGGGTGCATACTGCACCAACAATCTCCCCCTTTTTGATATATGGCAACCTAGTTCAAAAAGTTAAGGGAAAAAGAATGCTGAAAATGAAATCCTAAGTTGGATTCCCTCCCCCTGGAAGTAATCTCCCCCTAGGTTTTTGAAAAGTAGGTGATTTTACTTTAAATACTTAGAAAAATTTTATTATCGAAAAACTTTTTAAGTATTGCCTGAGTTTTTCAAAAAATATTCTAAGTTTGAAGAAGTTTTAGCAAATTTTGAGTTTTAGGAAAACTTTTTAAACTTTAGACTTTTTCAGTTTTAAAAAATTGAGACTTGGAAAAAAAAATTTTTTGATTTAGAAAATTTTTCAGGGTTTGAAAAAAAATTTCAGACTTTAGAAAAAGCTTTTCAGAGAATAATTAAAAAAACTTAATAGCAATTCAGAGCAAAAAAAATAGAAATTTGGAAAAACATTTTTGTTCCCTGTTTCCTTTCCAACTCTCCCCCTTTGACATATATCAAACAAAATGCACAAAAGGATATTTGCAATAATAAAGCATGTGCTGTACTGAATCAAAGCAAGACCTAAGTCTGGTTAAATCTTTTAGGGACCTGTCTAACCCATTTAGCTACTTACTAACTGTTATAAACAGTAGCTTTTGCTAGAGTTAGTCAAGTTAAGTGCATTGTTCAAGTTAGATTGTCTAAACTTGACACTTGACCTGATTGCTGTTCATTTAGTGCCCCAATTGCTGCCGATGCACTGACTTAAAGCATCTTGAATTGAGGCAAAGACCTAAGCATCTCAACCCTTTCTAGGTTATCAATCAAAAGTATCCTAAGGTGTTTGTGAGATGCTGGCTTCTAAGTCTATAGGTGCATGCAATTCTAGGGTTAGAGCCTAGGCTAAGTCCATTTCGAAAAGAGGCCCTAGTTTTGAAGGAGGTAGTTTTTGAAATAAAACTAAGTAAAAAAAAACTTTTTAAAGTTAAAGTAATATTTTTAACAAAAAACATTTTAAAAGACATTTTAAGTTCAATTTAAAAATTGAAAATCCAAAAACCAAATGATTCTATTCTACTAAGCATAACCCTAACTGCCTTCTTAGTGAGCTAAACTCAGATTCAGGTAGGGGTTTAGTGAATATGTCTGCTAGGTTGGACTTGGAGTCTACATGCTTAAGGACTATTTCACCCCTAGCTACGTGATCTCTTACAAAGTGATGTTTTACTTCTATGTGTTTGGTTCTAGAGTGTTGTATTGGGTTTTTGGTCAAGTTAATTGAGCTAATATTGTCAATGTTGACTTGGGTCTGATTGTAGTCTAGGTGAAAGTCCTTAAGAGTATGCATCATCCATAGGAGTTGAGCTACACACTCTCCTAAGGCTACATATTCAGCTTCGGTTGTTGATAAAGCAACACAGTGTTGCTTTCTACTGCACCAACTTACTAAGCTATTTCCTAAAAGTTGACAGCTTCCACTTGTACTTTTTCTATCTAATTTACAACCAGCATAGTCAGAATCAGAATATCCTGATAACTTAAAGGATGAAGTCCTAGGGTACCAAATCCCTACATTTAGGGTGCCCTTAATGTATCTTAAGACTCTTTTTAGGGCTGCTAAGTGAGTTTCCTTAGCACATATTTGGTACCTAGCACACATCCCTACTGAAAAGAGTATATCAGGTCTGCTGGCTGTAAGGTATAGTAGACTTCCTATCATACTTCTGTAAAGTTTTAGGTCTACTGGTTTACCCTCAGGGTCACTATCTATTTTTACATTTGTGGCCATTGGGGTACTTATACTTTTAGAGTTATCCATTTTAAATTTCTTAATTAGTTCTTTAGCATATTTTGATTGATGTACATAATTTCCATCTTTAGTTTGTTTGATTTGTAACCCTAAGAAAAAGTTTAGTTCCCCAACTAAACTCATTTCAAATTCACTTTCCATAATTGTTACAAATTTTTTTAGAAATTTAGAATTAGTTGATCCAAATATTATATCATCTACATAAATTTGGGCAACAAATATATCTTTTTCTAAAATTTTAACAAACAAGGTTGGGTCAATTTGACCTTGTTTGAATTCTTTAGAGATCAGGTAATTGGATAATCTTTCATACCAAGCCCTGGGAGCTTGTTTTAGTCCATAAAGGGCTTTACTAAGTTTGTAGACATGATCGGGTTTTTCTATATCCTCAAATCCTGGGGGTTGTCCTACATAAACTTCTTCCTTAATAAGCCCATTTAAGAAGGCCGACTTTACATCCATTTGGTATAATTTAAATCCTTTATGGGATGCAAAGGCTAGTAACATCCTAATCGACTCAAGTCTAGCTACAGGGGCAAAGGTTTCATCATAATCCAATCCTTCTACTTGGATGAATCCCTTAGCTACTAAGCGGGCTTTATTTCGGACTATTTCTCCTTGGTCGTTTAACTTATTCCTAAATACCCACTTAGTGTCAATTACGGATTTTCCCTTAGGTTTAGGTACTAACTCCCAGACTTGGTTTCTCTCAAATTGGGCTAACTCTTCTTGCATGGCTAAGATCCAGTCAGGATCAGGTAGGGCTTCCTCAATAGTCTTAGGTTCAATCTTTGAAATCATGGCTATTTGACTAAGATTTCTATAGGAGGCTCTAGTTCTGACTCCTAAGGTTGGATCACCTACAATTTGATCAGTTGGGTGACTAAGTCTGGGTTTCTTGGTTTGTCTAGTACTTGGCTCAGCTTCAGGTCCAGCTGGTCCAATAGGTTCAATTCTGGGTTCATTGGTTGGTTCAACTGATTCAGAATTTGGTTCAATTGTTAAGTCATTAAAGGGTTCAGTTAGGGTTTCAGAGTTATCTTCCTGATCAGTATTTGGTGAAGCTAAGTCAGAATTGTCAGATTTTGGGTTCGTTTCTTCATCAAATATTAAGTTGGTTGTTTCTTCAATTTTCTTAGTTATTTTGTTGTAGACTCTATAAGCTCTACTTGTTGTAGAGTACCCTAAAAAGATACCTGGGTTTGACTTGGATTGGAATTTTCCAAGATAGTCCTTGGTATTAAGAATATGGACTTTGCATCCAAAGACTCTAAGATAATGTAGGTTTGGAAGTCTGTGGTAGTAAAGTTCATAGGGTGTTTTACTTAACCTTTTATTAAGCAGAGTCCTATTTTGGATATAGCAAGCTGTGCTAATTGCTTCTGCCCAATAGTGGTTGGGTAGGTCAAATTCATTAAGCATAGCCCTAGCAGCTTCCTGTAGGGTTCTATTCTTCCTTTCTACTATGCCATTTTGTTGGGGGGTTCTAGGACACGAAAATTCGTGTTTATATCCATTTACTTTGCAGAATTCTTCGAATCTTTGATTCTCGAATTCTCCCCCGTGGTCAGACCTAAGTCTTTTTATTTTGGTATCATTTTGGTTTTCAATCAATTTGCAAAAGTTGTTAAATAGGTTCAGGGTTTCATCTTTGGTCTTTAGAAACCTAACCCAGGTGAACCTAGAGTAGTCATCAATTATCACTAAGCAGTATCGGTTTCCACTTAGTGACTTGGCTCCATGTGAATCAAATAGGTCAAGGTGTAGGAGCTCAAGTGTGGTTTGGGTTTGATCAGATTGGATCAATTTGTGACTAGACTTGGTTTGTTTGCCTTGATTACAGGATTCACATATCAGGTTTTCATTACTCTTAATTTTAGGAACACCCTTTACTAAGCCAAGTTGGGTAATTTTTGAGATAGTTCTTAGATTGGTATGACCTAATCTCCTATGCCAGAGTTTTGATTGTTCTAACTGTGTTAACATGCATTTGGGTATAAGGGGTAGATTTATAGTATATACATTGTTTTTCCTAGTGCCCTTAAGCATGATTTCTGAGTCTTGTGCGTTTCTAATTAGGCAGTTAGAATTGTTGAACGTAACTAAATAACCAGAGTCACATAACTGGCTTATGCTAAGTAAGTTAAAATTAAAGTTTTCTACTAATAGAACTTTCTTAATAATGAAATTGGATTTAAGTTCAATATTACCTGACCCAATTACCTTGAGTGTGGCATTGTTACCAAATGCTACTGAGCCCAGGTTTTGAACTTGAGTTTGGTGAACTTCAATTTGTCCCCAGTCATATGTCTGGAGCAACCGCTATCTAACATCCATTGGTCCAAATCTTTATGTTCCTACACATAAAGAATTTTTGATGATTTGGATCCAATTTAAGTTAGAGATAGCTTAAATTGAGTTTCATTCCTAGTCTGTCTCACCCCAGTCTAGGGTTTTCAATCACGTTAACCTTAAGGTTTTTGTGAGACAGGTTTGAAGGTAAAAATTAATTTTGAAAGGGGATTTTCAATTTATTTTGAAAAGTTATTTATTTTTGAAAAAAAAAACAGAAAGTTTTGAAAACAGATTAAGTGTTTTTCAAAAGGATAATAATTTTGAGAAGTAGAGGTTTGAAAACAGATTAGAATCTATAATTATTTGAAATTTGAGTTAGATTCGAATTTGACAAAAGTTAACTTGAATTTGAATTTCAGAAATTGGCTTCCAGGTCTTGGCGAGGCACTAGGCCTTCTTTGCCGAAGCCTTATGGGATCATCCACCCTTTCCTTGACAAAGCCTTTTAATGAAATTTCATTTTCAAATTAAATTAGGTCATTTTCTGGTCTAACTAGCTTGGATCTTGGATCGGNTGTGAATCTTGTCCTTGGGGATCCAAAATTGATTTGAACCAGTTGGTTTAGTCAGGCACAGTTTTGGCACCCATGCCTGAACCTTAGGTCTTGACTGGTTCAGTACAGCAAAGTAAGATCTTTGCCGAGATTTGGTTCTATAGCCAAGTCCGGATCGGTTTAGAACAGACTTCTGTTTTCCCAGAATCATATCAGATTCTTGGAACCAGAAGTGAATCGTTCTAAAGCTGTTCTTAAATCCTTGACTTGAGTTTTCAAGGAGAAATTCTCTGATTCAAGTTTCTCCAACTGATCAGGGTTTCTTCCTGAATTTTCTCAGTTAAGGAATTAGAATCAGCTCCCTCTTTCAGGAGTTTTACTTCCTGTCGGAGGGACTCGATTCGGAGTTTGGCTTTCGCCAAATCTCGGGATAGATAGGAAATAGGAGAATTTAATTGCGATTTTGAAAAGCCTGTTACCTTTATTTCGCCGTCGTCGGAGAAAGTCAGTTTGCCGTCGTCCCGGTCCGAGTCTGAGTCAGTCTCGATTTGATCCGAAGCGGTCAGGGCTAGAAGATTGGACTGAGGTGCTTCTTCTTCTTCTTCTGAGGAAGACTCATCCCAGGTTGCTTGGAGTGCCTTCTTCTTTCTGGTCTTTCTGGACTCCTTTAGACTTGGACATTCAGTCTTGTAGTGACCCTTCTTCTTGCATTCGTAGCAGGTTACGTTGGGCTTTTGTTTGTCAGTTGCCGGTTCATCTTGTCCGTCCTTTCTCCGGCTTGTTCTCCGTGTGTTAGTTTGGTTTTTCAACTTTTTGTAGTAGCTCCGAGCTAGCCGGACCAGTTCTGATTGATCTTCTTCTTGATCTTCTGAATCTGAGGTAGATTCAGGTTCAACTTGAATTTTCTTCTTGGTCATTTTCCCTGTTTTCCCTGCAAAAAAAGCTATACTTTTCTCGACCAAATTGGAGTTAGTCTGTTCATGCAGTTCAAGTTCAGAAAATAACTCATCTAGCTTAATTTTTGAAAGATCCCTAGAGACCTTGTATGCATCTACCATAGATGCCCACAAGGTAGTTCTAGGGAATGCGTTTAGGGCGTACCTTATCAGATCACGGTTTTGAACCTGGTGACCTATTGCGTGAAGACCATTCATTACCTCTTGAATTCTTGCGTGGAGCTGGGCTGCTGTCTCGTTATCTGCCATTTGATGGTGAAGAGCTTGTTTAGTAGCAGGTCCCTTTTGCTGATCCTCGTGTCTGAGGTTCCTTCATGGAGCTCAATTAGTTTATCCCATAACTCCTTTGCACTGTTGAAGGGGCCTACGCGGTTCAGCTCTTCTTTTGTTAGTCCACATTGTAGAGTCTGGGTTGCTTTGGCGTCTGCTTCAATTTTGCGTTTGAGAGTGTTGTCCCACTCCCAGTAGCTTTGTGGAATTCCTTCTGTATTTCGTGGGATCTCCAGACCGGACTGGATAATGATCCACATGTCCACCTGAGTTTTCAGGTGGACCTCCATGCGACTTTTCCAATAGGAAAAGTCTTCTCCACTAAAGAGTGGAGGTCTAGCGGTGCTGTATCCCTCTTGGATAGACATTTGTTACTGAAATAAAAGTAAACAACAAAAATATTTCCAAGACTTGGTCTTGGATTAGTAGTGCGGGAAGAAATAATCAAACACAGATTTCAAGGGGTGTTGCACCAATCTTGAGATAAAAACTCGAACGAAGATTTTTTTGTTTTAAAAAAAATGAGAGAGAAAAAGAATCCGAAAAATATTCAAACTGGTGGTTGCACCAAGTTTGACTTCCCCGCTCTGATACCACTTGTTGGATCGAGAAATGCGAGAGAGGGGGGGTGAATGTCGCAATTCGTTCGGATTTAAAAGAGCGGGTGCGCAGCGGAAATAAAAGAGAGTAAAACAACGCAAACACAGTAGGTTTACTTGGTTCGGAGCCTGGGTCGACTCCTACTCCAAGGCCCACGGTCGTTGACCGTTTTCTGCGGGCAATTCTATAAGTTCGCAAAGTTTACAAATAGATTTTACAATAAGGCAGAATAGTAAACTTTAAATACAACTCTAGTTACCGACGTCCGGTGAAGATTGAAGTTCTGGAGCAGCGGGACGTCGTCGGCTTGAGTTGGCAGCTTTCTGGAGCGTGTCGTGGAAGCAGAAGAGCGTAGGATTGTCGAAGCAAATCGTTGTTCTTTGAAGAGGGTCGAGGCCCTCTTTATATAGGGCAGGGGGCGCCCGACATGCTCGGGGCGCCCCCCACGTGGCTTCTGATCCGGCGAGCCCTCGGTCGTGACTGATCGCTTCGACTTCGGGATCACAGTTGACTAGGGCGCCCGATGCGGGCGGGGCGCCCGGGTTGACCGGTCAAAGCTTTATCACCGAGGCTTCGCGAGGGTGAGCTGCAGCCGCCTTTAGTGGTGTGGCACAGTGGGCGCCCGAGACACGCGGGGCGCCCGATCTGCGCGGTGCCCGATTTGCGCGGCGCCCGCGACAAGAGGGGCGCCCGACATGCGCGGGGCGCCCCCCAACGCGGTGCTGTCGGAGGTTTACTTCTCTGCTGACTTTGGGTTGACTCTGGGGCGCCCGACACATCCGGGGCGCCCTGCTCAGCTGCGGCCTCACTCCTTTGAGGCCCTTTGAGCTGCAGAAACACAGTCCTTCGGTCCTGCATCCAGGGTTAGTCCAAAATAGCAAATACTAAGTTGATTTTTCACAGCCTTAGCTGTCTTGGTTCTGACTTTGGGTCTCCAAAATGGAGCCCTAGGTCGAACCGACGCCTAATGTTCCCTCGAGGGGAACGCGTCCTCACCTACTCCTCTCGGGAGAATTTTACCTGGTGCCAACCGGATCCTCCAGTTGGACTTTTGCCCAGCAGTCCTTCGCCAGGTCTTGAGTTACCAAGCTGCCCTTCGCTTGGTGCCTAGCAGCCCTTCGCTAGGTCTTTTCTTCTGGCAGTCCTTCGCCAGTGCCTAGCAATCCTTCGCTAGGGCTTTGTCCATTCTGG
This sequence comes from Boesenbergia rotunda, assembly GCA_024364735.1. Classification (NCBI taxonomy): domain Eukaryota; kingdom Viridiplantae; phylum Streptophyta; class Magnoliopsida; order Zingiberales; family Zingiberaceae; genus Boesenbergia; species Boesenbergia rotunda. Next base: position 116,848 of record JAGFNQ010010520.1, on the reverse strand, counting down.
CAGTCCTTCGCCAGTGCCTAGCATTCCTTCGCTAGGGCTTTTCCATTCTGGCAGTCCTTCGCCAGTGCCTAGCATTCCTTCACTAGGGCTTTTCCTGTACACTCAAGAAACTCGTTAGACAACCATTAACCCTTAACTTTTGAACCTTTTTGCCAATATCAAAACACAGGTTTGACTTGGGTGCATACTGCACCAACAGATTGGAGATACGGTTATTCAGTTTAGCCTTTTCGATGCTATGAAGCATCCGAGAGAGGATCACTCCATCAGGAGCATGGATATTATTGAGAAGCTGGAGCAGACAGAGTTAGAGGCTGAGGGATTTCTAGAGGATTTTTCTGGAGGAGCTATTCATTCAGAGGAGGCTGAGAGAGTATTTACTGCAGAGACTGAGGAATTTTCAGAAAACATTTCAGATACTTTTCCTGCTAGAGAGATTATTCTAGGTGTAGGGGATTGCACAGAGCCCCAAGGATCACCTATTTCTGTTGAGATTCAAAGTGTAGGGGATTGCACAGAGCCCCAAGGATCACTTATACCAGTTGAGCGCCTACTAGAACTTGAACCTGATACGGACTCTATACTTGACCAGGAGGGAGCTATGGACACATCTATCATTGTGAAACCTCCAGGTATTTTTCATCGCGATCAGGTAAGTATTTCTTTTATTTTTTGGGTAACATCAGGAGAGGTACCAAAAGTTGATTTTATAGGCTGCGATACATTTCTTGATTTGTCATGTGTGGGAAATAATTGAGAAAATTTCATTGGAGCATCCAAAATAGATTTCATTGATTATGATAAGTGTCTTGATGCATCATGGGTAGATATTCATTGTAAAAAATTCTTTGAGATGCCTAAACTTGATTTTATTGGATGTGATTCATTTTTGGATAAATTATATGCAAAGACTGATATTATTTTATTTCCTTCGTACCCTGCACGCTTGAGAGGGGTATTACATTGTTTTACAGGGTCCAGAAGACTGCTGGAGTGGGAGCTTCATCTGAACAGGCTCAAACCTCCTGAAATGAGCCCCAAAAAGAATAAAGAGGGAGTAGATTTTACTTTAATTCAAAATACTCTACCTCTTAAATGGGTCTTGTATTTAAATAATCTTCGTCCACCTGAACAGGTTGCAGTTAAGCCCAAGTGTGGGGGAGCGATGCACAGTGAAGTTGAACAAATGGAACAAGCTTTTTCGCACACCCAGACTCCTCCACTACCACGGTGGAGGCTCTTTCTTGACAGACTCCGACCGCCAAAAATAAAAGGGAGTTTGATCTTTGTTGCCTTTTCCTTTATTGCATGTTTTCACTCTTAAAATGAGTTCTTGTTAATAAATGAGTAGAGTAACATGAATAAAAGTCATTGTAAATACCATGTCTTTTGTTTTAGCACTTTTTCTTGCATGATTAGGAATAAATGTATCCCTCTAGGTTATCTTCATGTCATTTTAGAGTCTTTTGAAAATAAATTAAATTTGGTTGTCAAAACTTAGGGTTTGAGTTCATGGATGAAATCTTGGATGCTTGAGTACGATTTTGCTTTGGATTCTTAATTGAGAATTTGAGATGGATTATTTTTACCTAGTGAGATTAGCCTTATTTTGTGATACACATATGTTATTGTATTCTAGAACTTGCTTAGGTTCTTTCAAAATCATATTTCAATGGTTGGATCACATCTATAGGGACTAATCATTTTATTTACCTTTCCACATCTATTTGTCGATTCTATTCTAGTTGTCTTTCTTTATTGCTAATCTTAACCCTAATTTTTCTATGGATTTGTTGCTTGGGATGTTTTCTTGATGCTATTTTGCCCGAGACGGACAAAGAATTAAGTGTGGGGGAGTGATTGGTGATTTGGAAGCAATTTTCATCAATGATGCATTTCAACTCGAAATTTTTTTTTTTTTTCATATGCCAAAGATGAGTTTGAGTGACGTTTGGTGTCAAAAATGAGCAAAAGGATGGAAGCAAATGGGGGCATCTAGATTCTACTGAATATAACTTAGAAGATCCAAGTGGCACGCGAATGAAGAATGAAATGAAAAATCTGCAATGAAAGAAAAAGAAAAAGAGATGGCACACAAAAGCAAAGGTTTGTGCCAAAATGAAGTTAATTTGGCTCGGAAATGATGTGGACCAAGAATTGTTAACAGCCCCTTGTTTAAGTCTCAATTGAAGGCTGATAGGTTTGAATGTAAGCTAACTTGAATCTGTGCAGAATTTTCAGTGTGAAATCGAAATGTTTGTGACAAAAACAGTGGGCAAATCAGTGATGGAATTGAGCTGAAAAAGCTACAAATCTGAGCTGAGTATCACAGCTGATAGCTTCTGAAATGAGGAAACTGGAAAGGGAGTAAGCAGTAAGTTGACAGAAGCTGGCAACTTGCTGAAAGTATCAAAAGAAAAAGAGAATTGCAGCTGCATAGAAGCTGTAAAAAGCTACAAATCTGAGCCAAAAACAGTGGGACAAATGCAGAAATTCTGTGCAATTTTGAATTGAAGCAAGGGAGGGCCTGATACTGCTGTGCCGAGTGCTGGAATTTGGAGGCTAATGAAATCTGAGAAGAGCTGAATTGCAGCTGGACAAATCTGAGTTCAAGGAGAATATGTGCAGAAATTTTCATACAAACAGATTTTGCACAAGTTTGTATCAACTTGGGGCTGGATTTAATTTTTCAAGGCTGTAAAATAAGGAATGAAGCACACAAATGAAGTGAAAGGAAAGGAAATGCAAGAAAGGTAGCTGTATAATCTGATGAAGCTGAGTGAAGACTGATCAATTGCTGAAACTGCCCAAAAATCTGACTGCATTATAATTATAGCTGCCGAGTACTCCAGCTGGAAAATCAAGAACTTAAGTGTACATTGTATCTGAAGTTGAAGGTGCACATTCAATCTCGGATACAAGAAGAACCAATGGATGCTAGAAACTGCTGAAGAGAATAGCAAATGAAGAAAGTGGCTTGGCTAAAATTCGATTCATGAGCAGAATTGCATTTGAGTGGAACACTTGAAGTTTCCACTGTCATTTGAAGCAAGTACTACTTGATGCTAAATGCTTGAAGGAATCAGAGAATGGAAATGGATGCCATGGGACTGAAACTCGAAATACACAGTGAGAAACTGATTTAAATTCAGAAATGTTAAAAGCAAACTCACAAGTTTCAGCCATCAAGGCAAATTTGTACCAACTTGCAACCAAATTGAGTTTTTGAGGCTGGGAATCAAGGCATAGAAGATATGAATGTCTCACAAGAGTGATGAGTTTATCCTTTGCTGATCAGAATTGGAAGGAATGTGGCTGCTAGATTGATAGATCAAAACAGGAAATTTTGTAGTGCCATGGTATCAAGTGAAGCAATTGCATTCTCCACTACTACTTGATGCTAGGATAAATTGTGTAGCTGCTGGGGAGAAATCAGATTCTTGACTCTGATGTGCTCAAATTGAGGATTGAAAAAAAAAAGAAAAAAAAAATCAGAAAAGAAGAAAGAAAAGAGAAAGAAACAAAAGGGGTACACAAAGGAGTTTTGGGCCTCATGAGTTTAGTGGAATGCTTCTCATCTGAATTACATCTTTGTTCCACTATCTTTTTGACTCGACTAGAGGAAAAGGAAGCAGAAATGAAATCAGTAGCAGACCACGATAAAGAAACAAAAAAAAAAGAGAACAAATGAAGAAAGTGTGCCAACTTGTAAAGGGAATGTATCAAGAGTTAGCTACAAGGGTTGTTGAGTGATAATTTTATATTGAGTAACTATTTTACTTGATATCTCATGTTCTTTGATACAATTCTGAGCCGAGAAGAAAGAAGAGAAAGAAGAATGAGAAAAGGGAAGCAAAGTTGGCACGAATAGACAAAAATTGGCACAAGAGGTCAAGGCAAGGTTTTTCATCCAAATAAAAGGCAATTACTCAAGTTTGACTTCACAACACTTTTGAGATCATTAGAGGACTGTATGGAAAGCAAAGAGCATTGGAAACATCCTCAAGCACTCAAGTCTTCCACTTTACCAATTTTTCCATGTCCTTAGCTTTTATTTCACTCCTTACCATTTTCTATGTTTTTCTTTGTTTTTATAGATGTTGATCCTATTCATGATTAATGGTGGAGAGTAGATAATAAGCAAGCTTATGGTAGTGCAAGAAGCATGTGTGTTTGAGTGAGCTCCACTTCCATCATCAAGTTAGAACTTAAGAAGAGAGCCACCAAAAATTTTCCTTGAAAGACTATGAGTTAGATTCATCTCAATGATTCATGATGGATGAAAAGGCTAAGTTGTTGATTTAAGGACAAGATAATAATTCATAGAGCTTAGATTTATGAGAATTGACAACCCTAGGTAATTTATTTTCATTTGTTTCTAATTATGCTTAAGTAAATCTAGGGGATACATACTTAGTGTTTTCGCGAGACGCTCAAGCTCATGTGTGGGGGAGTTGATAAATACTATTTTATTGATTATTTGAGCTGCTAAAATCCATGTTTGATCTATGTTTTTATTGTCAAAATTGTGAAATTGCCCTAGGTTTTAGAACTTACCTTTATTTTGGACTTAATTGCAAATATGCAAATTTTTGGATTATTTTGGCCACTAAATTCTTGATCTATTTTTGTAGGCATCAAGGTTCAAGGATCTAGGGCATATTGGGTCAAACTCGAGTCGGAAGTGACCCGGATCAGATTATCAAGATTACGATTAAATTTGGGCCGTTCGATTAGAAAGCGGCTAGATCTGAGCCATCCAGGATGATCTGAAGCCATCCGAGCTAGGGCTAGGGTTGATCAAGCACCCTGATCATGATCTGAAGGTTTCATCACAATCAGAGCTCAATCAACCGTTGGATCAAGCTTGGAGGGCTCTAGAGCGTCCAATCACAGATAGAGTTGATCTGGACCATCCGTTGCATATCTGGAGGATCCGAGCTACCACAAGGCAGATCCTGACCCCAGATCATCATCATAAAAGTTTGGCTCAAATCAGAGCAAGATCAGCCGTTGGATTTAAGTGGATCAATCTGGACCGTCCATGCTTAAGTATTTAATCAAAAATTTCCTACCTTCAGCAGTCGTCGCGTCTTCAGAGTTCTTCGCCGCAAATCCCGTTCTTCGTGTTCTTCCTTCATTCTTAGCTTGTTTCCTTCAATCCAAGGCGCGACCACTCGATTTTCTTGCTGAATTCACGTGCTAGGTCATTGGGGAGGCCATCAGTCTTGTTTCCGTATCGAAATTGCCCAAGAACAGAGTTTATGAGAGGTTTCTATAGCTCTGTCCAATTGACACCCTTCGGATCGGCTGTGCTCTACCACCTTCCACCTAAGCTATTCAGAGGGGTTCCCTGAGTAGCATTGATCATCATCCACTCACCAATTCACGCAGACACAGCTGAAATGAAGAATTCGTATGGAAAATTCAGAAATGGGCAGTTCGGACTGTATTCAATCGCGGATGAAGTTTTCCCAATGATTTGCTAAGCTTGCGGGTCTGAGGCTATCCCTTTCTTGACAACCAAGGAGTATCTGAACTCTGGAAGGAATCGAGGAGTAGATTTCATTAGTTTAATTTCATGTTTAGCTGTAGTTTCAATTCGGTTGCAGTTTTGTTCTGAAATTCTGTTGTAGTTACTGAATTTTTCGATTCTTGAGTTGTTAGCTGTAAGTTAGCTTTAATTCTGCAAGTAGAGTAATATATAAACTTGTTTAGTGATCAACTAGATCAAATTTCAGTTTATTTTAGTTTCATTTGCTAGCGTGCCAAATTGAATTGTTGCGTGCCAAGTTAGTTGTTTTTTTTATCAGAAATTTCAACCGATTTCCTTAGTTCCTGTTAAGTGATTACTAGTTTCAGTTACATTGCATCTAGATTAGTTAGTTGAATTCATTTTGCACTAGCTAGTTTAGCACTTTATCTATTGCGAGAACAAAAGAAAAAAAATCCATAGCTAATCCTTGAATTTCTGAACATCAAATTAATTTCTGCATATTATTATTTCTGAATTTGCTTTTGTTTCTCCAATTTTGATCTCAGTTTCAATTCCTTTACAGAATCTTGCTTAGTTCTGTCCTAATAGCTTTGTTTCCGAATCGAATCATTCAGTTTTAAAAAGAAAAGAAAATAGAAAGTTGGAAGATCACTATTTCCGAATTTAGTGTTAACTTTTGGCACAAAGACTTCATTTGGGTGCCACTTGATTTGATTCTTTTAGCATCTGAATTTGACTCGTTTTTATGGTATGTGTTTGTGTTTGAATTCAATAAACTTGCACTCACTCATATCCGAATCTTGTTGGCAGTGGTTGGCTTCCAAAACACTTTAGCTAGTTGAGTTGCAATTGCTTGGTTGAGTCTTAATTTCACATGTTAGTAATTGTGTTAGGGTTATTCATTTTCGAAAACTCCAATCACTGCTTTTACCTCTTTTCTCAGCTTCCTTTTGTTTTGTAGAAATCAGAAGTTAGTTACCAAGAAAAATTTTGTAAGTGCTTGAGTAAGCTTCCATTAGGTTAAGTACTAAGTGCCATTTCTTTGCTTAGCTTCATTGTTCACTTTTCCTTATTTTCATTTCATTTTCATTCTCAATTGCAATTTCAATTTCGATTGTATTCCAAAACCAAATTTGTTTCTTTGAAACCCAAAACTCATAAACGACACAAATACAAGTTTGAATCAAACACGACAACTAGCCTCGAGAAAAATACGACCTGTGGCCCCTATATTATATTTTCATACTTTTGACTGTAAAAAGGGTTTTCAGTTATTCATTCACATCTAAATTTGAGGCTCACATTCGTGACACATAGTTTGGGCCCGTCAACCTTCATACACATACATCTATTATAAGCATTTAACCTTCTACATGCATCATTCTATTTATCATAACATACCCTTACATCAATTACATATGTTCATGGTATATGATCTAAATATTCATGAGTAAAGCATAATATAGAACCTAACATACAAGGTCATGTTACATAACACATAAGCTAAGATTTTAGTAATATAAAGATCCTTACATCGTGCTTAACTATGTACTAACATCATAGTAACTTATAAACATGCATCCTTGAAACCTTAATCCAATCCAAGCCCTAGATATGGGACTTGGCCGAAATCCTAAAGGACCATGGGTCCATGGAGAAATTCACATAGGTCATGATTAACATCCAATACACTACCTATTATGCCATAGAAAATCATTTGAGCCCATGATTGGATTTAACCCTAAGTCCTAGGCCCAAACCATGTGTTGGCCGAAACCCTAGAAGGGTAATAAACCCATAGGAAAATTCATATAAATCACCATTATTACCCATAAGATATCATAGGAAACATACAAATCATGCTTGAAAGGTTGGAGTTTACACCTAGCCATTTAACCTTGATGTGGCCGAAACCCTAGGGGGTTTTAGGGTGCTACAAAAACTTCCAAAATCATACTTTTATGCTTAACTTATCATGAATAAACATTAGGAAACATAATAGGGGTTTTCAATATGATTTTAACCTCAAAATCTTGCTTGGCCGAAACCCTCACAAGCCCTAACCATGGATTTCTCAACATAGCATGCCAATAAGAACTTAGATCATGACAAACAACTTGGAAGCTATCATACCATAGGTGAGGGGGTCTTACCTTCCCTTATCTTGGATATAATCCTTGAATAGAAAAATAGAAAGAACCTTCTTGACTCTAAACTTCTCCTTAGCCCTTGTAGCCTAGTAGAGAGCCTTGAGTCTTCAAGATGGAGTCCTTGGTGAAATTTTTCCTAAGGGGAGAACCCTTGTGGGTTTCGGCTAGAGCAAGAAGAAAGGAGAAAAGGAATGACTTTGGTGGAAGAAGAGAAGGGAAAATGTAACTCCCATGCCACTTCTCTCATTGCCTTTATACCACATCAAGGAGGGCAAGTGAAGAGTCATGGTGTCTCTTCCCTTGATGACTCTTAATTTTCCCTAAGCCTTAACCAAAATCCACTTCATCCTCTACTAGCACTCCCTTGCTAGGTGAATTGGTTAGTACATGCATGGTGGTACCATAGGTCCAAGGTTCAATCCTTGGTGCATGTACTTTATTTTTCTATTTTATTTTTATATTATTTTCGAAAATTCCCCTAAGACCCACCCATAATCATGAAAATATTCCTAATTAAAACCCATTTATATTTATATTAAATTTCACTTAAAATCCACTAATAACCATGGTCTTAGAAAAGCCCATTAGTACTTAGCTTCTCAATTTAAATGAGAAAATTATGGATAACTAGGCTAAGGTTCGTACTAGTATCTCTAGGCTCGTTCAAAAACTATTTAGACATGATCAATATTTTAAAGAAAATATTGAGAAGATTTTCTGGGTCGTTACAATTTAGATTCTTGATTTCTCTAGTCTTTATTGAGATTTCCAAATATTTTCACATCCCTCGAGTCACTTAGCACCCAATGTCTATATGATCCTGAGTAGGGTAGTTGTAATATTTATGTTATATCAGATTCCACTAACTCCCATCATGTTTCACTACTTTACCATCCAAAATGGATCGAGCTGGAGCATTTCACTTCATGGCTCAGTTAGGCTTTCAATTCCTAGACTGCTTTCCCTCATCCCATAATAGGTGGAAGAATAGGTTTTTTACATATTAAGCCCCTACCCCATTTTCGTTACTGCCCTACTACAGTTAGATATTTTGAATCCTCCCCCGCTTAGGCAATATAAGCGGAATCCAGAGTACTTAAGGGCCATAGATATATTAACTGGGATGTTCTTTAACACCACCAAGATTGCTAGAGATGATGGCTTGCTGTACCGAGTGGGTTTGAGTCCCAATACAACTACCTTGGACATGTCACTCGGTAAATCATTATCTTAATCTACATATTTAAAAACTAACTTTATGTTTTTTCTATATTCATACAGCTGACACAATGTTGAACGCATCTATGTCTAAGCAAGTTAAGTGGGACTTGGCATCTTTCCAAGCCGTCCTAACACCCAAAGTTTTCGAAGAAACCCCCAATGTCGTAGAGATACTCCTTAAGCTCTATAAAGGCTAGATCGCATTTCTCGTTCCATTCAAACTGGGAGGCCTTGCATAGAACTTTAAAAATTGGGAGGGTCTGATTAGCTGGCCTGGATATAAATTGAGAGAGGACGGTTATCTGACTGACTAGTCTCTGTGCCTCTCGAAGATTATGTGGGGGAGACATTTCATGAATTGCTTGGACCTTCTTAGGATTTGTTTCAATTCCTCATTCCGTAGCCATATATCCAAGAAACCAATCACTTTTTGTAGGACCGGTGCCGTCGATAGAGGGGGGGTGAATATCGATCGTAAATCTTTTGCGGAAACTTCGTAAACTTTTGATCTACTCAGAGCGTTAGTGCAGCGGAACAATAAATAAAAATAAAGTAAAAACAAGACAAGGACACAGCGGGATTTTTACTTGGTTCCCGACCCCCTAGGGTCAATACATCCAAGGCCTATGCACGGGAACGCCCGTCCACTATTGGTCTCCTTCCCGGACTTTCCGGAGGTGGAGAAACCCGACTTACAGTGCAAGATTTACAAGCAATAATATAGAAAATTAAGTCCGGAATTAAATAAAATCAAACCAACAAGACAAAGTCTGAAGCTCGGCCGATCTGGACCTCCGAAGTGCCGCGCACTTCCTCCTGGAGCCTCCCAGTCGTAGAGCCTCATCTTTAGCGTGGTGTCGTCGGTCAGAATGCTTGGAATCACTCTTGGAAGTTGTTGTTGAAGCAGAGGGGTCGAGACCCCTTATATAGGCCTCTTGGGGGCGCCCTGGACGCTGGGGGCGCCCCGAAAGACCCGGTCAACTCTTATCCCTGCGCCGACCTCGCCGCAGCTGATAAGACTTTTGACCAGGGCACCCCGGACCTTTCGGGTGCCCTTGTGAAGGCTTATCCTGTGTTCCGACCTCGAAACACCAAAACAGCTTCGAACTCGGGCGCCCCGGATGCTCCGGGCGCCCCGCTTGACACCTGTTCTACCTGCTTCACTTTACTGCATCTTTTAGCACTGTCTGGGGGCGCCCCCACTGTTGGGGGCACCCTGGTTGCATGGGGGCACCCCCAACACTGGGGGCGCCCTGCTTAGGGCCTCCAGCAGCCTACTCTTTCTTCCAATCTTGGTACATGCAAGATATGCAAACACAAAGCATAGATTCATATAATATTAGCCTGAAGGACTTGGTTCTGACTTCGGATTTGCATGCAACCCTAGGTCGAACCGGCACGAGTTCCCATCCCCGAGAACTTGCCCTTCACCTACTCCTTTCAGGAGATGGTTGCAACCCAGCCCTTCGGGTGGACTTTTGCATAGCTTCCGATTACTCCGGATCTCGAGACGCCCGAACCCCGACCCGTCTCTACTCCTGTCCTTAGTCATCTCTCAGCTAAGTTGCCCAGTTCCTTGGGCCAAGACTTCATTCCCTAGCAGTCCTTCACCAGGTGCCTAGCAGCCCTTCACTAGGTCTTTGTTACCAAGCGGTCCTTCGCCTGGTGCCTAGCAATCCTTCGCTAGGTCTTCTATGCCTAGCAGCCCTTCACTAGGTGCCTAGCAGCCCTTCGCTAGGTCTTCTATGCCTAGCAGTCCTTCGCTAGGTGCCTAGCAGCCCTTCGCTAGGTCATAAGGTTTTGATGCCTAGCAGCCCTTCGCTAGGTGCCTAGCAGCCGTTCACTAGGTCTTGAGGTTTCGATACCTAGCAGCCCTTCGCTAGGTGCCCAGCTTCACTCACCAGGTCTTAGTGCCTAGGTTGACTAGGACTTTTTTCAACTTAGGTTACTTCTCTTTTGCTCCCCTTTGTCTGTTCAATGTATCACTGACTTAAGTGTATTGTCAAACATTAAAACACTTAAGGGAGAACATCATTGATGCAACTTGCACCAACAATCTCCCCCTTTTTGATGTTTGACAATAACTTAAGTTAGATTGGTTTAAAGGGGCTAACTTACTGTCCTTGGGATAAAAAATGAAAAAAAAATGATATAAATTTTGAAACTATATTTTTGATTTTTGGGAGAAAATTTTTCTAACTTCTAACTTAAGCACACCTTTGGGAGAAAATTTTTCTAACTTCTAACTTAAGCACACCTCTCCCCCTTTGTCATACATCAAAAAAAAATACTTGCACCAACCATGAAGATCTTTTGGTTCTATTCGAAAATACTTAGTGCAAAAAGAACTTTTGAAAACATTATACTTTGAATGGTATATTGCAAATTTTGACAAATGTATATTTTGAAAAAGATGCTATGTGCTTTGAAAAGTACTTAGCAAAAAAATATAAGTACTTTTGTAATTTTTGAAAACTATATGGACTTTTGGAAAATTCATACCTTTTGAAAGAATGTTATTTTGGATAATATAAATATTATGCATATTTTGCAAGAACTAACTATTTTTGAAAAAGATGAAACTTGGAAAAAAAGCTAAGTAATTTTTGAAAAATTAAGTATTTTTGAAAAATGTATTGTATTGAGTACTTTTGAAAACATAATATTTTGACTTGACTTGGTTTTTTTTTTAGTTTGACACCATCCTAGGAAATCTTATTGACTACAAGGACATTTCCTAAGTGTCCTGGAAATTTTCCAACCGAAGTAAATATTATTTCAAAAATAGTTTAAGAAGTCACAGAATAGTAGGATGTAAGTTAATTTTGAAAAAGGTATGAATTTTTGGAGTCATAATACATGACTTGGTTTATCTTTTAGTCTGACACAATCATAGGAAACCTTGTTGACTACAAGAACATTTTCCTAAGTGTCCTCGAAGATTTTCCAAACTCAAGATAAAATTTTTTCAAATTGATCAAAACCAGATGAATTTTAGAAAATACTAGATTTTAAAAAATGTTAGTATTTCGAAAGAGTACTTATGATTTTAGCAAGATTTTGAAGATATTGTTCAAGAAATCATGTTATTAAATAATTCTTTTTAATGTGACCTCCCTCTAAACTTGACTCAGTCCTAGGAAGCTTGTTGACCACAAGTACTCTTCCTCTGAGTCTTAAGGTTTGTTTTAGATCAAAAGAATAATAATTTTCAAAATAATTTAAAACTTGTCAGACTCCCCCTAAATTTGACACGTCCTAGGAGTCCTTGAAGATCATAAAGTGGACCTTTCCTATGTGTCTTTAGGGTTTATCAAAGTCAAATAAACGATAATTTTCAAGTAGATAAATTTTGAAGCCACAATTTGGAAAGAAGATAATTTTGAAAACATATGTGATGCAAATTAAGGTGCAGTTTTCGAAAAATATTTTTAATAAAAGGAACAAAACACTCCCCCTGCATCCAACATCGTTTGACTCTAACTAAGTACCTTAAGGAACTTTAGTGTTGTCCTAAGAGGCTTGTGTCTAATTGAGTGAGTCAAACAGTTTTTAAAAAGATATAATTTTTGAAAACATATAATATGTATATTCAATCAGACAAGCATGAATTCCATAAAAACATTATTATGTTGAAGCACTATTTTGAAAATATATTTTTAGGAAAATATTCTAATAATTTTGAAAAACAATTTTGAAGAATATTTTTCAATTCATTAGTCCTTAACATCTCACCCATTTTAGATGTATCAATACAACAAGCATGGTTGTCTTATTGGTGTATTGTGAGATGCTTGAATTATTTTTCTTAATTTATTATTATCTCTAAGATTTAATTGAAGCTTGTGTTAGATTTGAATTTGATAAGAAGTAACTTGAATTTGAATTTCAAAAATTGGCTTCCAGGTCTTGGCGAGGCACTAGGCCTTCTTTGGCCGTAGCCTTATTGGATCATCAACCCTTTCCTTAACAAAGCCTTTTAATGAAATTTCATTTTCAAAATTACTTTTTGAAAAATTCTGGTCTAACTAGTTTGGGTCTTGGATCGGTAGCTTCGGCTAGTTTCACCAGTCTAAAGAGACCAAGTATACTTGATTTTATTAGAATTGGCTTCCCTAACGTACTATCGTCTCACCGCTACCCAATACTAGGTTGATCAAGTTTCAATTATTCTTTTTCCTATAGCTGTTCTAATATATGCATAAACTTTAAATATGAATGACATGTCATATATTTAAAAGAAATAGCAAATGCATGAGATGACAATTATGCATGAGTCAAACAAGTCCAAAGCATTTTATTTAAGTTTCTAAAAATGTATCAAATTCCCGATTTGATACATGTCGTGTGAACCTGCGAATATGCCAACCCACTTTGACATATTTAATGTTATTAATTTTAATTGTTACAGTTTGGGTCAAATTTTATTTCAGTTTGAGTTTAAGTTATTTAAGATTTTAGTTGGATTCAGGTTACTTAAGTATTAATTGAAGTTGAATTAATTAGAAATTAATTGATTAAGTTTAAATTGATCAGAAATTAAATTGAATTTAATTGATTCAATTAAGTTTATTTGACTTAATTTAAATTTGAATTAATTAAAATCTAATTGAATTAATATTAAGTATGAATTAATTCATATTTAATTTATTTGGATTAATCTAAGTTAAATTAATTAAGATTTAATTTGAAATAATTTAATTTGAATTTAATTTAATTTAAATTTGATTTAATGTGAATTTAATTAGGATTTAACTTGAATTAATTTTAATTTAATTAGGATTTAATTTTAATTAATTTTAATTTAATTAGGATTTAATTTGAATTAATTTGAATTTAATTAGGATTTAATTTGAATTTAATTAGGATTTAATTTGAATTAATTTGAATTTAATTAGGATTTAATTTGAATTTAATTAGGATTTAATTTGAATTAATTTGAATTTAATTAGGATTTAATTTGAATTAATTTGTATTTAATTAAGATTTAATTTGAATTAATTTGTATTTAATTAAGATTTAATTAATTTGGAATTTGAATAATTAAGATTTAATTCGAATAATTAAGGTTGAAATGATTAATTAATAATTGTGGATTTAAATTCATCATTTTCATTATTTCGGAGATTTCTTCTTTATCTTTATCTATCTTTTCAAGTTTTTCTAGTAATTTTGATTTATTTGAATTTTTGTAATTTTTATTGACTATGGCCTTTACCTTAGACAATTCTATCTCCTCCTCAAGATTAGATCTTTTGGTATCTTCAATGTAGGAGGAGTAATTGGGGCCACTAGTTAAGGTTTTGTAATAACTTTCAAGATTATCTATAGTTAAATTATGATCCAGGAGAATTTCATCTTCAAAATTATCTTTAGAGATAATATCTTTAGAATTAACTTCGGGATTATTTTTGGAATTTTCAAATTCGAATTTAGAGTTATACAACGGATTTTCAAATTTAAATTCATAATTATCTAAAGGATTTTCAATTTTAGGATTATAGTTAAGATTTTTGAATTCAGATTTATCCTTAGGAATTTTGAATTCAAATTTATCCTTAGGATTAAGTTTATCTGAATTAAAATTATCAGATTTAACATTATTAAAATTAAAATTATTAGAATTAATTTTATCAGCATTAAAATTATCAGAATTAATTTTATCAGCATTAAAATTATCATAATTAATTTTATCAGCATTAAAATTATCATAATTAATTTTATCAGCATTAATTTTATCAGAATTAAAATTATCATAATTAATTTTATTAGCATTAAAATTATCAGAATTAATTTTAGAAATTACTGAATTGATATTCTGAATTAAACAATTAATTTCTGATATTTTGGTCATATCTACATTTTCTAATTTGACATGCAAGATATTAATTCTATGTGCAGTAAATCTAATTTATCAGGAAAATTAACTACATTATCTAAAGACAGTGCAGGAATTTGTAAAACTTTTGGAACATATATCTTACGTACCTTCGCCGGACACTTGTTCTTATAGTGTCCGTATTTCTCGCACTTGAAGCATCTGATGTGATTTTTGTCCCTCCGGACTCCTGGCGCTGGTGTCTCCTTTGCCGCCGGTGGTGTAGACCGAGTCTTACGAGTAGGGCACTGATTTTTATAGTACCCTCTCTCCCTGCATGTGAAACAAATAATATGCAATTTAAAATTAGACATTAAAAATATACCTGATTCACCCCTGGGCTCCCCCTCAACTCCTGGCTTTGTTGCTCCGTCGGCGGTTAGTCCGGTGAAGAGCGGCTTGGCTCTGATACCAATTGTAGGACCGGTGCCGTCCATAGAGGGGGGGGGTGAATATCGATCATAAATCTTTTACGGAAACTTCGTAAACTTTTGATCAACTCAGAGCGTTAGTGCAGCGGAACAGTAAATAAAAATAAAGTAAAAACAAGACAGGGACACAGTGGGATTTTTACTTGGTTTCCGACCCCCCAGAGTCAGTACATCCAAGGCCTATGCACGGGAACGCCCATCCACTATTGGTCTCCTGCCCAGACTTTCCGGAGGCGGAGAAACCCGACTTATAGTGCAAGATTTACATGCAATAATATAGAAAATTAAGTGCGCAATTAAATAAAATCAAACCAACAAGACAAAGTCTGAAGCTCGGCCGATCTGGACCTCCGAAGTACCGCGCACTTCCTCCTGGAGCCTCCCGGTCGTAGAGCCTCGTCTTTAGCGTGTTGTCGTTGGTCAGAATGCTTGGAATCGCTCTTGGAAGTTGTTGTTGAAGCAGAGGGGTCGAGACCCCTTATATAGGCCTCCTGGGGGCGCCCCGAAAGACCCGGTCAACTCTTATCCCTGCGCCGACCTCGCCGCAGCTGATAAGACTATTGACCAGGGCGGCCCGGACCTTTTGGGCACCCTTGTGAAGGCTTATCCTGTGTTCCGACCTCGAAACAGCAAAACAGCTTCGAACCCGGGCGCCCCGGATGCTCCGGGCGCCCTGGTTGCATGGGGGCGCCCCCAACACTGGGGGCGCCCTACTTAGGGCCTCCAGCAGCCTACTCTTTCTTCCAATCTTGGTACCTGCAAGATATGCAAACACAAAGCATAGATACATATAATATTAGCCTTAAGGACTTGGTTCTGACTTCGGATTTGCATGAAACCCTAGGTCAAACCGGCATGAGTTCCCATCCCCGAGAACTTGCCCTTCACCTACTCCTTTCAGGAGATGGTTGCCACCCAGCCCTTCGGGTGGACTTTTGCTTAGCTTACGATTACTACGGATCTCGAGACGCCCGAACCCCGACCCGTCTCTACTCCTGTCCTTAGTCATCGCTCAGCTAAGTTGCCCAGTCCCTTAGGCCAAGACTTCATTCCCTAGCAGTCCTTCGCCAGGTGCCTAGCAGTCCTTCGCTAGGTCTTTGTTACCAAGCGGTCCTTCGCCTGGTGCCTAGCAATCCTTCGCTAGATCTTCTATGCCTAGCAGCCCTTCGCTAGGTCTTCTATGCCTAGCAGTCCTTCGCTAGGTGCCTAGCAGCCCTTTGCTAGGTCTTAAGGTTTTGATGCCTAGCAGCCCTTCGTTAGGTGCCTAGCAGCCCTTCGCTAGGTCTTGAGGTTTCAATACCTAGCAGCCCTTCGCTAGGTGCCCAGCTTCACTCACCAGGTCTTAGTGCCTAGGTTGACTAGGAATTTTTTCAACTTAGGTTACTTCTCTTTTGCTCCCCTTTGTCTGTTCAATGTATCACTGACTTAAGTGTATTGTCAAACATTAAAACACTTAAAGGAGAACATCATTGATGCAACTTGCACCAACACTTTTCACACCAAATAAGCACTTGCCGTGGTTCAACTTGAGACCATGAATTTTAGGGTGTCGAAGGTCTCCTCTAGGTCAACTATCAAGTCTCCTTCCCTCTTGGTCTTTATGAGTATATTATCACCATATACTTCTATATTCCACCCAATTTGGTGCAGAAATAAATACCTTATCCATCATTCTTTGATAAGTAACCCTTGTATTTTTCAATTAGAATGGCATAACAAGCAATAGATTTCCTCTAAGGTGATGAAACTAACTGTAACGCCCGTCTTTTTTTTTTCTTTCCACACCTTACGGTGAGGCGAGAGATGGCGTTACGCTAACATACATATAGGCACATGAACATCATAATGCAGTGGAATAATTAAAACCTTTATACATACATGCACCAAACACTTTCATCTTGTAGACATGTCTTATATTTATCATTCCTAAACATAGCGACATTGTAACTTAGCATGTTAACATCATCCATAACATCATGATATAAAAATCACATAAAGCAGCCACAAGCAACATAGGTAGTAGGTTATTCTTCAGACGTAACTATCATAAGTATAGCATGAAACTTAAGAAGACAGTGCCAAACATAAGCCATGAGACAAAGTATAATTATGAGAATCTTTTTCCTTGCCATGTCACTACCACACACACACTCTTGCCCCTCCTGCTGCTTCCCTTAATATCCTCTTGCCTGATCTGCGGTATAAGACAATAAAACTATAAGCACATAGGCTTAGTAAGACCCTTCCCTACTCACTAAAACCATATGTCACATAAAATATAAGCATAGGAACCTTAAGCATAACATGATTCTTAACATAAAACGTAAGCGTATGAAACATTTACCATGACATGGTTCTTAGCATAAAACATGAACATAATAAACATTCGACATGTCATGGTTCTTAATCATAATACATGAACATAATAAACATGGTTCTTAAGCATAAAACATAAACATAATAAACATTTAACGTGGCATAATTCTTAGCATAAACCATAAACATAATAGACATTTATTAACAAGTCATTGTTCTTAATCATAAAACATGAACATAATGAACATTTAACATGGCATAATTCTTAGCATAAACCATAAACATAATAGACATTTATTAACATGTCATGGTTCTTAATCTTAAAACATGAACATAATGAACATTTAACATGGCATAATTCTTAGCATAAACCATAAACATAATAGACATTTATTAACATGGATGCATAACATGGATGAATGCATGAGTCAAATGCACATAACATATGGATACTTATTTGAAAATCATACTTATAAATACTTAAATATAATCATCACATCATGGGGCCATGGCTTGTACCACATACATACATCATATGCTCGCATCCCTAAGTAAATACGAGGTAGCTAATCTCGACCTACTAGGGTAAGGACAGCTTCATCGGTAGTCCAGAACCGTGGACAACTTCATCGGTAGTCCAGAACCGTGGACCTTACTTAGGTCCGGTACAAGCCCATTCATAAAGTAAAATAGTTTCACATGCTTCATCATTCATAGAACATACATGACATAATTTAAGACATAAACAGGATCCTATTACATAGGCATGGTATAAGCATACTTAACATTTCATCATTCATACTTAATGCATAACATCATCCTTATGCCTTAAAGGCATGAACATTATCTTCATTCATCGTTTTCATTGCATATCATCATTATGCCTCGAAGGCATGAACCTTATCTTCATTCCTCATTTTCATTCATAAGACATGACATGCATACATAATTATGTCCCAAGGTATAAACATCATCTTAGTTCATAAAACTTGCATGATCACGATACCTCAGGTAAGCATGCATTACATACATAGTACATATCACATATCATACATGATCATGGTATCTATCATAAAACATGCATGGGTAAGATTTGTATGAACATGATACTTACTAACTAGGTTCATAACATTCAACATAAACATGAATAAGTTTACATAACTATCTTATACATATATCCAAAGTGTTTATCCTAACGCATGTATACTTCTTCCTACCTCACGACACATGTGTTCATAATATATGATGGAAGACATTCATAAATAAATCCTACCAGAACATGATAGACATTCATAAATAAATCCTACTAGAACATGATGCATAACATAACCTACAGGGTCATAATGCATAACATATAAACTTAAGGTTTGGACATTATCAAAAACCATACAACATCCTTGAACCCATTCACATACAATACATATACTACCATAGAAAGCCATTAGAACCCTTGATTGGAGTTAACCCTAACTCCTAGCCCTCCATCTTGGTCTTGGACGGAACCCTATAAGGCCATAAGCACATGGGGAGTTTCATAAAACCCCCAATTACCATATAAACAATACCATAGGAGCCATTAGAACCCATAATTGGAGTTAACCCTTACTCTTGGCCCTATATTACATCTTGGCCGAAACTTGCAAGGGGCACAAGGCATGTAAAATTTAAACCATTTACCATTAACATCCCTTGTATATTAAGGAAACATAAGAAACATATTCGGAGAGTTAAATCTAGTCTTAACCATGAACCCATGGTGGTGGCCGAAAGTTCCCAAGGGCTTTTGGTGCTTCAAAAATTCCACCACTCACCATACCCTCTTTATTCATCTTAAGGAAGCATTAGGAAACATATATGGGGTTTTAACATCATCCTAAATTCAAAAACCCTACCTTGGCCGAAAGTTATAAGTGTTAAGTTCATGGTTTTCCCAACATGGAACCCAACAAAACTTTATATCATGATAAACATCAAAGAAGAACCATTATACCATAGGTGAGGGAGCCTTACCTTGGTTTATCTTGATTTTAACCTTGAATAGAGAAGTAAAAGAGAACCTCCTTGACCTTAGACCACCCCTAGTCCTTGTAGTCTTGTAGGAAGCCCTTGGATCTTGAAGAATAAATCTTCTTGTGAAGCTTCTCCAAGGGGAAACCCCTTGGTGGGTTTTCGGCTAGAAGGAGGAAGAAGAGGGAGAGAAGGAGTTTTGGTGGAAGAAGAGAACAATGACATAAGTGCTAAGTTGTCTCTTCCCTTCCTTTCTCTTTTATACTACATGAAGGGGGGCAAGTGAAGGGGCATGGTGCCTCTTCTCTTGATGACTCTTCACTTCCTTAAGCCTTAACAAAAATCCTTTTCATTCTCTACTAGCACTCACTTGCTAGGTGAATTTGTTAGTACATGCATGGTGATACTCTAGGTCCAAGGTTCAATCCTTGGTGCATGCACTTCTTTTTATTACTTTTATAATTATTTTTGCTAAGGCCCATATAAGAGTCCACTAAGGTTTATGTTAATATTTCTAATTTAAATCCACTTCCTTTCATGATAAAATTTTTACCTAAGATCCCTTAATGGCTATGGTATTAGAAGGGCCCATTATTACTTAGCTTCTTAATCTATATGAAAAATCATGGATAATCATGCTAAGGTTCATACTAGTATCTCTATGTTCCTCGAGAACCTATCTAGGCATGATCAATATTTTAAAGAAAATATTGAGAAAATTTTCTGGGTCGTTACAATCCCCCATACCTCGTGAAAGTTCGTCCTCGAACTTAGAATAGCTTCGGGTACTTGCGTCTCATCTCGTCATCGCGTTCCCAGGTAGCTTCCTCGAACCTTTGATTTTGCCATAGGACCTTGACTAAGGGTACCTTCTTGTTCCTTAGCTTTTTGATTTCCTGATCCAGGATTTGGATAGGTCGGCTTTCAAAACTTAGATCCTCCTGAACTTGTACTGTCTGCGGCTCGATCACTTGATCTGTGTTTGGAATACACTTCTTGAGCATCGACACATGGAACACGTTGTGAATAGCTGACATCTCTTGAGGCAGCTCTAGCTCATATGCTACCCTGCCGACTCTTCTCAAGATCCGGTACGGTCCCACATAACGCGGACTTAGCTTCCCTTTCTTCCCAAATCTCGTTACCCCTTTCATAGGAGCCACTTTGAGAAATACCAGATCCCTAATATCGAATTCCAGTGGCCTACGCATTATCTGCATAACTCTTCTGCCGGCTCTGAGCAGCTTCTATCCGTTGTTGAATGTTCTGTATAGCTCGGGTGGTGTCGTCGATGAGATCCGTCTTAAGCCCCATCTCCTTCTTTTCACCACCTTCGTACCAACAGATTGGAGACCTACATCTCCTCCCGTACAAGGCTTCATAAGGTGTCATTCCGATAGTAGCTTGGTAGCTATTATTGTAAGCGAATTCTGCTAAACATAGTTATCGGCACCAACTCCCTTTGAAATCTAGGGCACAAGCCCGCAACATGTCCTCCAGTACTTGATTCACTCGTTCAGTTTGCCCGTCAGTCTGAGGGTGAAAGGCGGAGCTGAATCGTAGTTTAGTGCCGAGAGACTTCTGGACGCACTCCCAAAAATGTGAGGTAAAACGACCATCCCTATCTGAGATGATAGTCTTGGGAACTCCATGAAATCTGATTATCTCCTTAGCATATAACTGAGCTAGTTGCTCAATCGGATTAGTCATCTTGATTGCTAGGAAGTGGCCAGACTTCGTCAACCTGTCCACAATTACTCATATTGCATCATATTCGTTTGTAGTCCTAGGAAGTCCTGAAATGAAATCCATAGAGATATCTTCCCATTTCCATTCCAGAATTGGAAGTGGCTGCAGAACTCCTCCGGGTCGCTGGTGTTCTACTTTCACTCGTTGGCAGGTTAGGCAAGTGCTAACATGCTAAGCCACATCTCTCTTCATACCAGACCACCAGAATTTCTCCTTCAGGTCTTGATACATCTTGGTGGATCCCGGATGCATCGAATAAGGGGTTTCGTGAGCTTCTGCTAAAATTTCTCTCCGCAGCTCCGGAACATTAGGGATACATAGACGATCCCTAAGGTATAGTACTCCCCCGTCGGCGATACGAAAACCATCGCCCTTTCCCTCTAGGATCTCCTGCTTGATTCTCTGAAGGCTCAGATCACCATTTTATTTTTCCAATATGTCTTCGAACAGCGTCGGTGATATTGTCATGGTAGAAAGCCATCCGGAGATGACCTCGATTCCAAAATTCATAATTTCTCTTTCGAGTGGCCGGGGTAATGTAGATATGGACATCAAGGTGGCACTGGACTTCCGGCTGAGTGCATCAGCCACTTTGTTTGCCTTCCCTGGATGGTAGAAGATCTAGCAGTTATAGTCCTTCACCAACTCAAGCCATCGGTGTTGTCTCATATTTAGGACTTTCTGGGTGAAGAAGTATCGCAGACTCTAATGGTCTGTATAAATCCTACACTGTGCTCCATATAGATAATGCCTCCATATCTTAAGAGCGAAGACCACAGCGGCCAATTCTAGATCGTCAGTGGGGTAGTTCTGTTTATGTTCTTTGAGTTGCCTAGAGGTGTAGGCAATGACTTTACCACTCTGCATAAGTACAGCTCCAAGTCCTAATTTGGAGGCGTCGCTGTACATATCGAAGCTCTGGTTACTTTCCGGAATGGTATGAATTGGAGTACCTGTAAGTCTCCTTTTTAGCTCCAAGAAACTCCTTTCGCAGTTTTCCGTCCATTCGTACTTTTTATCTTTCCGGGTGAGAGCCGTCAGAGGGGTTGCAATTCTCGCGAAGTCTTCCACAAATTTTCGATAATAGCCCGCCAGCCCGAGAAAACTTCTGATTTCGCTGGCGCTCTTTTACCGGCTCCAGTTATTCACAGCTTCAATCTTTGTTGGGTCTACCATAACCCCGTCTTTAGAAATAATATGGCCCAAAAAGCCTACTTGGTCGAGCCAGAACTCACATTTGGAGAACTTTGCGTACAATTGCTTTTCCCGAAGAATCTGCAATACCATCTTCAGATGCTCGGCGTGCTGTTCTTGGGTTCTCGAATAAATAAGGATATCGTCAATGAAGACGATCACAAATTTGTCGAGGAAAGATGAAAATACCCGATTCATAAGGTCCACAAACATAGCAGAAGCATTTGTCACGCCAAAGGGCATAACCACGAATTCAAAATGCCCGTACCTTGTTCGGAAAGCTGTCTTTGGGATATCATCCTGTTTTACTCTAACTTGATGATAACCAGACCTTAAATCGATTTTCGAGAAAACGGTAGCTCCCTTCTAATTAGCGTGGGTGTTCTGGGGTTTTTGACCTCCTGAGCGATCATTAAAGGAAAGAACATCAAGGATAATGAAAGGAAGAATCGAGAATCCCAGAGTGAACTTGAACCTTACTTTCATTTAGCGCCTTCCTTTGCTGATTGATATTGTTCAGATAGTGCTCAGTGAGTAGAGCACTACTAAACAGCTCCTCGGCGGTCTGTGGTCTGTTAACTCCGCCGGCCACGTTCAGGGCTATTTCGGGCAGCAACATCTTCAGCATAAGTCGGACCCTCTCTTTCTCAGTGCGGACCAGCTCAGGGCATAGATGAGCTAGTCGGTTAAATTTCTTCATGGCTTCATTGACTGAGAGGTTGCCCTGTCGGAATTCCATGAACTCGTCGTAGTGTTTGTTTGTGACACGCATATTGAAGAATTCTTCAAAGAACTCTGATTCGAAATCTGACCACGTCATCTGGTTCACCTGTCTCTTGGCCTTGACCCTTTCCCACCACATTCTAGCATCCCCAGAAAGGTAGAATGATGCACACTTGATCTTCTCATGCTCAGGCCAGTCCAGCAGCTCCAATGTACTTTCCACTGTCTTGAACTACGCCTGGGCGTCCCATGGTTCGCCAGCACCCGAGAAATTTTTTGGTTTCAGCCTCAACCACTGAATCAGATAAGCCTCTTGTCGTGCTATAGTGGTCGGGCCTGTCGGAGGGGTTTGCGTAACCGTGGGCGCAACAGGTATAGCAGTCTAGTTCACAAGTGGAGTGGTAGAATTTTCTTGTGATTCATCAAGTTATTAATGGTTTGCTGCTGCTCGGTAACTTGACGTTGAAGTTGGGTCACTAATTGCATCAGGTCAGGCGATGGAGTTGTCTCATTAGGTCTGTTACTCTGTCTTCTAGCCATGCTTTTCTTCATAAAAAGACAAGTACGACTAATATAAGTGATTGTTATTCCTACCCACATATCAAACTCTAAAGTATTCAATTTTATAAAATAAGGTAAGGTATCGTTCATATTTATATATCCTAAAAGTACTTTCTATCATAAGGTATCATTCATACTTGCATATTCTAGAATCATAAGGTATCATCCATACTTGCATATTCTAGAATCATAAAAGAAAATAAGGTATGTATAGAGGTACTTACTTGGAAGCTGCAGGAAGGAGGCTTGATGTGTGTGTAGTGAGATGGCAAACATGGCTCTGATACCAACCTGTAACACCCATCTTTTTTTTTCTTTCCACACCTTACGGTGAGGCGAGAGACGGCGTTACGCTAACATACATATAGGCACATGAACATCATAATGCAGCGGAATAATTAAAACCTTTATACATACATGCACCTAACACTTGCATCTTGTAGACATGTCTTATACTTATCATTCCTAAACATAGCGACATTGTAACTTAGTATGTTAACATCATCCATAACATCATGATATAAAAATCACATAAAGCAGCCATAAGCAACATAGGTAGTAGGTTATTCTTCAGACGTAACTATCATAAGTATAGCATGAAACTTAAGAAGACAGTGCCAAACATAAGCCATGAGACAAAGTATAATTATGAGAATCTTTTTCCTTGCCATGTCACTACCACACACACACTCTTACCCCTCCTGCTGCTTCCCTTAATATCCTCTTGCCTAATCTGCGGTATAAGACAATAAAAATATAAGCACATAGGCTTAGTAAGACCCTTCCCTACTCACTAAAACTATACGTCACATAAAATATAAGAATAGGAACCTTAAGCATAACATGATTCTTAACATAAAACGGAAGTGTAT
This sequence comes from Boesenbergia rotunda, assembly GCA_024364735.1. Lineage (NCBI taxonomy): Eukaryota > Viridiplantae > Streptophyta > Magnoliopsida > Zingiberales > Zingiberaceae > Boesenbergia > Boesenbergia rotunda. The sequence goes on along the minus strand of JAGFNQ010010520.1, from coordinate 92,249 downwards.
GAAACATTTAACATGGCATGGTTCTTAGCATAAAACATGAACATAATAAACATTCGACATGTCATGGTTCTTAATCATAATACATGAACATAATAAACATGGTTCTTAAGCATAAAACAAAAACATAATAAACATTTAACGTGACATAATTCTTAGCATAAACCATAAACATAATAGATATTTATTAACATGTCATGGTTCTTAATCATAAAACATGAATATAATGAACATTTAACATTGCATATTTCTTAGCATAAACCATAAACATAATAGACATTTATTAACATGTCATGGTTCTTAATCTTAAAACATGAACATAATGAACATTTAACATGACATAATTCTTAGCATAAACCATTTATTAACATGGATGCATAACATGGATGGATGTATGAGTCAAATGCACATACATATGGATGCTTATTTGAAAATCATACTTATAAATACTTAAATATAATCATCACATCATGGGGCCCTGGCTTGTACCACATACATACATCATATGCGTGCATCCCTAAGTAAATACGAGGTAGCTAATCTCGACCTACTAGGGTAAGGACAGCTTCATCGATAGTCCAGAACCGTGGACAGCTTCATCGGTAGTCCAGAACCGTGGATAGCTTCATCGGTAGTCCAGAACCGTGGACCTTACTTAGGTCCGGTACAAGCCCATTCATAAGTAAAATAGTTTCACATGTTTCATCATTTATAGAACATACATGGCATAATTTAAGAGATAAACAGGATCCTATTACATAGGCATGGTATAAGCATACTTAACATTTCATCATTCATACTTAATGCATAACATCATCCTTATGCCTTAAAGGCATGAACATTATCTTCTTTCATCATTTTCATTGCATATCATCATTATGCCTCGAAGGCATGATCCTTATCTTCATTCCTCATTTTCATTCATAAGACATGACATACATACATAATTATGTCCCAAGGTATAAACATCATCTTAGTTCATAAAACTTGCATGATCACGGTACCTCAGGTAAGCATGCATTACATACATGGTACATATCACATATCATACATGATCATGATATCTATCATAAAACATGCATGGGTAAGATTTGTATTAACATGATACTTACTAACTAGGTTCATAACATTCAACATAAACATGAATAAGTTTACATAACTATCTTATACATATATCCAAAGTGTTTATCCTAACGCATGCATACTTCTTCCTACCTCACGACATATGTGTTCATAATATATGATGGAAGACATTCATAAATAAATCCTACCAGAACATGATAGTCATTCATAAATAAATCCTACTAGAACATGATGCATAACATAACCTACAGGGTCATAATGCATAACATATAAACTTAAGGTTTGGACATTATCAAAAACCATACAACATCATTGAACCCATTCACATACAATACATATACTACCATAGAAAGCCATTAGAACCCTTGATTAGAGTTAACCCTAACTCCTAGCCCTCCATCTTGGTCTTGGATAGAAGCCTATAAGGCCACAAGCACATGGGGAGTTTCATAAAACCCCCAATTACCATCTAATACCATATAATCAATACCATAGGAGCCATTAGAACCCATAATTGGAGTTAACCATAACTCTTGGCCCTATATTACATCTTGGTCGAAACTTGCAAGGGGCACAAGGCATGTAAAATTTATACCATTTACCATTAACATCCCTTGTATATTAAGGAAACATAAGAAACATACTCGGAGAGTTAAATCTAGTCTTAACCATGAACCCATGGTGGTGGCCGAAAGTTCCCAAGGGCTTTTGGTACTTCAAAAATTCCACCACTCACCATACCCTCTTTATTCATCTTAAGGAAGCATTACGAAACATATATGGGGTTTTAACATCATCCTAAATCCAAAAACCCTATCTTGGCCAAAAGTTATAAGAGTGCGTTTGGTTCAAGTTATCATATATAATCTCGGTTATGTGATTACCAAGTAATCACATAACTAAGGTTATGGGGAATGAAATATAACCTGAAGTTGTTTGGTTCAATTTAGGTAATCAAATAAAATCGTGTTTGTTTGGAGGTAATAATCTATAACTTAATATAATATTTTATCATATTACCCCTTAGAATTTGTTAGATAATTTTATTTGTTTAGACTTAAAGGGCGTCGACGTCGATCGTCGATGTCCACGTAGGCAGTCGGTGTCCACGTAGACAGTCGGTGTCCAACACTGGTGGCCGACTGTCGACGCCGTCGGTGATTGGCACAGATCACCGACCGGTGGCCGGCAATGCCGTCGGCGATAGCACAGATCGCCGACAAGCGGCCGGCAACGCTGCCGGCGATCGACGCAGATCACTGACCGACGGCCGGCAACGCCGCCGGCGATCGCGGTGGTCGCCGACCGCAGCCGGCAATCGTCGCCGACGATCGGCGATGGTTGTCGACAATTATCGCCGACGATCCGCGGTGGTCGCCGACCGCCGGCGATCGGCGCCGGCCGCCAGGGGTGGTCGCCGACGGTGGTTGCCGGCGGTGGTTGCCGGCAATCGGTGGTGGTCGCCGGCGATTGGCGGTGGTAACTGGCGATCGACGGTGGTCGCCGGCGATCGACGCTGGTCGCCGACCGGCAACCGGCGATCGTCGCCGGCGGTGGTCGCCGGCGATCGTCGGCGGGGCGGCGATCGTGGGGTGGTCGCCGGCGATCGTCGCCGGCGGTGGTCGCCGGCGATCGTCGCCGGCGGTGGTCGCCGGCGATCGTCGCCGGCGATCGTCGCCGGCGGTGGTCGCGGCGATCGTCGCCGGCGGTGGTCGCCGGCGATCGTCGCCGGCGGTGGTCGCCGGCGATCGTCGCGGCGGTGGTCGCCGGCGATCGTCGCCGGCGGTGGTCGCGGGGGGGGGGGGGGGGGGGGGGGGGCGGCGATCGCGGGCGGTGGTCGCCGGCGATCGTCGCCGGCGATCGTCACCGGCGGTGGTCGCTGGCGATTGTCGCCGGCGGTCATCATCGGCGGTGGTCGCCGGCGGTGGTCGCCGGCGGTGGTCGCTGGCGGTCGTCGTCGACCGTCGTTATCGGTCATCGATCGCGAATAATACTTTCGGAAGTTAATAAATTGTAATGATTATTTTCGTCTTAAATGTATATATTGGTGGATAATTTTGGAAAGATAAGTTCCATAACCTGGGAATCAAGAAAAACCTTACTTCCCTAAGGTTTTCCGATTCCTGGTTGTATGCCCCTTTTGCTGACGTGTCGGGCATCGATCATTACTTGGGAATCGCTGATTTTCTAAACCAAACAAGGTTTTTGTTGTTAACCTTGGATGGATAACCAAGGTTATCAAGGATAACCCTTAACCAAACGCACCCTAGGTGTCAAGTTCATGGTTTTCGCAACATGGAACCCAACAAAACTTTATATCATGATAAACATCAATGAAGAACCATTATACCACATGTGAGGGAGTCTTACCTTGGTTTATCTTGATTTTAACCTCGAATAGAGAAGCAAAAGAGAACCTCCTTGACCTTAGACCACCCCTAGTCCTTGTAGTCTTGTAGGAAGCCCTTGGATCTTGAAGAATAAATCTTCTTGTGAAGCTTCTCCAAGGGGAAACCCCTTGGTGGGTTTTCGGCTAGAAGGAGGAAGAAGAGGGAGAGAAGGAGTTTTGGTGGAAGAAGAGAACAATGACTTAAGTGCTAAGTTGTCTCTTCCCTTCCTCTCTCTTTTATACTACATGAAGGGGGGCAAGTGAAGGGGCATGGTGCCTCTTCTCTTGATAACTCTTCACTTCCTTAAGCCTTAACCAAAATCCTCTTCATTCTCTACTAGCACTCCCTTGCTAGGTGAATTGGTTAGTATATGCATGGTGATACTCTAGGTCCAAGGTTCAATCCTTGGTGCATGCACTTCTTTTTATTACTTTTATAATTATTTTTGCTAAGGCCCATATAAGAGCTCACTAAGGTTTATGTTAATATTTCTAATTTAAATCCACTTCCATTCATGATAAAATTTTTACCTAAGATCCCTTAATGGCCATGGTATTAGAAGGGCCCATTATTACTTAGCTTCTTAATCTATATGAAAAATCATGGATAATCATGCTAAGGTTCATACTAGTATCTCTATGTTCCTCGAGAACCTATCTAGGCATGATCAATATTTTAAAGAAAATATTGAGAAAATTTTCCGGGTCATTACACTAACATTCTCCTGATCTTCACGAGGCAGAGAAACATGATAGTAGCCCTGATATGCGTCTAATATGATAAACTCATAGTCGAAATTAGAATCTACCATCTGATAGTTTCATGGGACAGGATATCAATCCTTCAGACATGCCTTTTTCAAATCTTGGAAATCAATGGATACCCGTCACTTTCCCCCTAGTTTGGAGACTATGACCACATTAGCAAGCCAACTAGGAAACTGTACCTCGCGGATGTCTTGCTTCCAAGAGCTTTGTGACCTTTGCTCAGATTATCTAATTTTGTTCCAGCTCAAAGTGCCTCCTCTTTTGTTTCAACAGTTAAGCCTCAGGAAGAATACTGAGTCAGTGCATCATCATGTCTGGAGGAACTCCCATGATTTTTTTTGTTGACCAGGCAAAGATCTCATAATTATGGATCAAACTGTTCACCCATTTCATTATTAGCTTTGTTGGGAGGTCAGTGGTGATCCGCGTGACCTCACCAATATGTTCGGGATGGATCTAATGTTGAGGCAATTTGTGGTCCGGAGTGACCAAGTGTTTTGATGTTTGTGCAAAGGGTTTAAGTTAGGTTTTCCTTGTGTTCTCATATGTGTATGTTGAGTGTGCAGGATGTACATGTTACACATATGGACTTAACTGTGTTGATGCAGTCTAACCCTGATTGTTATTTTGGTATTGACACCGATTTTAGTTTAGGTTGATGATTATGATGATTATGATTAAGTCCTGATCGGGGATCAGGCAGGGTATGGGAAATCCGAGCTTGGAGGGCTAGGTATTGGAAAATCCTAACCTGGAGGGTTAGGTGTGAAAAATCTAGCTTGGAGGGCTAGGTGTTGAAAAGTCCTAATTTGGAAGGGTTGGGTGAAAAGTCCTAGTTTGGAGGGCTAGGTGAAAAGTCCTAACTTGGAGGGTTAGGTGAAAAGTCCCAACTTGGAGAGTTAGGTGAAAAAGTCCTGGCTTGGAGGGTCAGGTCCTAGCTTAGAGGGCTAGGTTTGGAAAAGTCTTAATCCGGAAGAGTTGGGTGAAAAGTCCTAGCTTGAAGGGCTAGGTGAAAAGTCCTAACTTGGAGGGTTAGGTGCAAATTCCCAACTTGGAGGGTTAGGTGAAAAATCCTTAGCTTGGAGGGCTAAGGTGGATGAAACCCTAGCTTGGAGGGCTAGGTTGGAGCCCCTGGATCGGTCTGGTGACCGATCAGGGAGTTGGCACGGTGCTCCTTCGTGGATCGGTCTGGTGACCGATCCAGCGATGACTGATCGGTCTGGTGATCGATCAGGGAGTATGCGTTTCACCCATTGCTTGGCTCCTGATCGGTCTGGTGACCGATCAGGGAGCAAACAGTGAGGTTGAGTTCCTTGCTGATCTGCTCCTGATCGGTCTGGTGAACGATCAGGATCACTGTGCAGATCGTTCTGGAGAACGATCCAGCGTCGCGGGTTCCTCTCTATGATCGATTAGGACGGAGCCTGATCTATCTGGTCATGACCTGATCGGTCTGGTAACCGATTAGGAGGCTCCCTGATCGGTCCGGTGACCGATCAGGAGGTTTGGACTGTGAAGCTCAGAAATCGCCCAATAAAGGGGTGGATCGGTTTGGTGATCGATCCACAACCTGGATCGGTCTGGTGATCGATCCACAAGAGTCCCAAAGAAATCGCGATTTCTAATTGAGCGTTGGGGACGATCAGGACGGAGCCTGATCGGTCTGGACCCAGCCTGATCGGACTGGTGAACGATCAGGAGGCTCTCTGATCGGTCCGGTGACCGATCACTTTAATTCAAAATGCACTGTCAGACGCTCTGATCGCATCTGAACGTATCCGATTCTCTGCGCTTAACATCTGATACATGATTTCCTGCTTGATATGCTGTGCTAACAATTTGATTAAGCTGTAGGTGACAGGGGAAGATTCAAACACTCAAGGAGAGTCAATGGAGACCTTTCCTTGGAGCAGGTTTGTCTATTTTTCCATCTCAGGTTGCAACGGGCACTGGCGCTGGCTGGAGCTGCTATCTAGGGCTGGTCTGAGGGAGGCTCAGGGAGTCCAGAGGAGCTCAGAGGTAGCTGGTGGTTGCAGGTGAGCAGCTGGAGGCTGCAGGGAGATGGTGTCACCTGATGCTTAGTGGAGGAACAAAAGGAGCGGAGAAGAGTTGGCTGAGAAGAGTTCTGCTGCTTGAGTTCTTGCTGCGACTTTGTGTTCTCCACAACTTGCTTGCGTGTTCTGAAGTTCCATCACTTTGAGCAAGCTACTGCAATCTTGAAGCAACCATCCCTTGCTTGAGCACTTGGAGGAAGGAACAAGGAGCTTCGAGTCCAACAGCGAGAAGACACGGGGAAAGGGTTCTTGCGTGAGATCGTCGCTAGGTGGAGCTCAAGAGGAAGCTTGCTGTGTTCTTGTCATTGCTAAGTGCTAAGTAAGATCATTCTTTGTGTTTCATTGTCCTTAAACCTATATCTGTGATTGAAACGCTGTGGAGAGGTTTCTCCACCGAGAAGGAGGTTGCTTTCTATCCGGTGTTAACCGGGGCTTGATCTGCCGACGATCAAGGGATCGCCCACCTTAAGGGCACGCCAAGGAGTAGGGGCAAGTTATCCCCGAACCTTGTAAACCCTCCTTGTTAGCGATCCTGCTAGTTGTGGTTGTTTGCTTTCGTTTTCTGTTTTTGTTTTCTGTACTTATCTGTTTCCATTGTTTCTTCCGCTGTGCTACTGATAAATTTGAGTGCAGAAATTCTATAAGTCTTTAAGTCCAAGTGATTGGCTATATTCACCCCCTCTCTAGCCATCCGGGTTCCAACAAGTGGTATCAGAGCTTGGGGCTCAGTTTTTACGGATTAACAACCGAGAGCTATCATCCATGGCGTTGAGAGAAGGATTTTCCACCACCCGACCTCCTTTCTTTGATGGCGCTGATTTCCAATATTGGAGATCAATGATGGAGTATTATTTGAAGATGGACATCAACACTTGGTTCGCGGTGAAGGAGGGTTTCACTCCTCCTAAGGATGATGAAGGCAAGGAACTTGAATCATGGCGGTGGACAGCCGAACAAACTCGGAAGAGTGAAGCCGACGCGAAGGCGGTTGTCACTCTACAACGCGGCATGAACAAAGACCAACTCATCAAGGTTGGTCCTTTCACAAGTGCAAAGGACTTGTGGAACAAGCTCATCGAACTCCACGAGGGCACCCGAGACTCAAGAATTGCCAAGAGGGATTTGTTTCTCAACCAATTACAAAATCTCTCCATGAATGAAAATGAATCGGTAAGTGAGCTTCATAGCCGGTTCAAGGAAGTCCTCAATGGGCTTCATTCGATTGATGAAAAGGTCGAGAATCGCGACCTTGTGAGGTATGTACTAAAAGCGTTTCAAAGTCTCCAAGGACTTATCAATTGTTAAGTTAGATGATTTATTTTGTGAAATGGAATTGCATGAAATGGCTAATAAAGGCCCCAAGGAGAAGGGGATTGCCTTAGTTGCAGGGGATCGATCCAATAAGAAGAAGAAGGAGAAGGAGGTCTCTTCATCTTCATCCTCTTCTGAATCCGAGTCCGATTCCGAGGAAGATGACAGCGGCTCCTCATCCTCCCAGATGGCGAACTTTGTGAGAAGGATGATGCGAAGGGGTCGACGCTTCAAGAGTAGGGGCAACTCTAGTGAAGCTAAACTTGATAAGACTAATGCTTCTTGCTTTGAGTGTGGTAGGAAAGGACATTTCAAGAATGAATGCCCAAAACTAAAGAAGAAGGAGGAGAAATCCAAAAGGAAAGAAGAAAAATCCAAGAAGAAGAAGAAGGCTTTGAAGGCCACTTGGGATGAATCCTCCTCAAGCTCATCCGATGAAGAGAAGGAGGAGAAGAGCACAAGGCATGTGGCAGTCATGGCATTGGGAGATCAAGAGAGCAGTGATGAATCTTTCAACTCCTCAAACACGGCTTCATCATCTTCGGATGATGAAGAATGTTATAGAGCAATTGCATGTTTAACCAATATGTTGAAGAAGTCAAAAAATAAGGTTAAAGCATTGCAATTAGAAATTGATCAATTGAAACTATCTAGGGATGATAACATTGATGACTTACATGTTGAATTGTTAGAAGATGAGATTAAGTCATTAAAACTTGAGGTTGAACATTTGAAATCCTCTAAGGTTGTGGATGTAGATGATTTGTATGATGACTTGCTAGTAGAAGAAAACAAATCATTAAAGAGTGAATTTGAGAAACTCAAGAATATTCTTGAGAAGTTCTCAACTAGCTCTAAAACCCTAGACATGATCTTGAATGCCCAAAGGGCAATCTACAATAGAGCCGGTATTGGTTACCGTCCTAAAGAACCCTCATTTATGTCTCTTATGTCTAGGACTGATATGAGACAATCTAGGACACCCAAGGTTCAAAAGAAAGTTGTCAAGGCATGGGTGCCTAAGTCTTGTTTGGTTGGTACTTTAGGTCCCAAGGTTTGGGTACCTAAAACTTCTATTTTTCGAATTGTGTAGGTTATGATTGAGGGGGAGCATCTATCAACTTGGTTCGTTGATAGTGGATGCTCCAAACACATGACCGGGGATAGATCATTGTTTACCACACTTCACAAGAAAAGTAGAGGTAATGTTTCATTTGGTAACAATGGTAGTCTTAAGGTCATAGGAATAGGAGACATTCAAATATCCGAATGTCTTAGAATTTCAAATGTCCTTCTAATCAAGGGGATGACATTTAATCTCCTAAGTGTCAGTCAGTTGTGTGACATGGGTTACACAATTGATTTTCAACCAAGTTAATGTCTAGTTAGACAACATGACACCTTGGACACGGTACTAGTAGGAACAAGAGTAGACAATAATTATCAAGTTTCATTTAAAAGTGCTACTAATGCTTTTGCTAAGTGTCTCATGTCCAAAGACGAAGAGTCCACCCTTTGGCACCGGAGATATGCACATGTGAACATGAAGAACATCCGGAAGTTGGCCAACAAGAGATTAGTTCGTGGCTTACCAAGCATCAAGTATGAAAAGGACAAACTTTGTGATGCATGTCAAATGGGTAAGCAAACAAAATCTGCACATAAAGGTAAAAGCACTGTAAGTACTTCTACAGCTTTAGATTTACTTCATATGGATCTATTTGATTGTAGTACTATCATATCATTGAATGGAAGTAGATATTGTTTTGTGATCATTGATGATTTCACTAGATATACATGGACCTACTTTTTAAAATATAAGGACCAAACCTTAGATGTTTTCATTTCTTTTTGTAGAAGAGTTGAAAATGAAAAATCATCAACAATTAAGACAATTAGAAGTGATCATGGAGGTGAATTTCAAAACCAACGGTTTTTAGAATTTTGTCAAGATACAGGTTATAGACATGAGTTCTCTATGTTGGTGCAAGTTGCATCAATGATGTTCTCCTTTATGTGTTTTAATGTTTGACAATGTACTTAAGTCAGTAATATGTTGAACAGACAAAGGGGAGCGAAGGAGAAGTAACCTAAGCCTGAGAAAAGTCCTAGTTAAGCTAGGCATGGAAACCCTAAGACCTAGCGAAGGGCTGCTAGGCTCTGGCGAAGGGCTGCCAGAACGAAAAAGACCTAGCGAAGGGCTGCTAGGCTTTGGCGAAGGGTTGCCAGAAAGAAAAGACCTAGCGAAGGGCTGCTAGGCACCTGACGAAGGGTTGTCAGGGGAACAAGTCCTAGCGAAGGGCTGCTGGGCACCTGACGAAGGGCTGTCAGGGAAACAAGACCTAGCGAAGGGCTGCTAGGCACCAAGCGAAGGGATGCTTGGTATCCAAGACCTAGCGAAGGCCGGCTAGGCAAAAGTCCACCCGAAGGACCGGGCGGCAACCGTCTCCTGAAAGGAGTAGGTGAAAGGCGCTTTCTCGAGGGTAAGAGTTTACGTCGGTTCGACCTAGGATTGCGTGCCAATCCGAAGTCCGAACCAAGTTCATAAGATTAATATTTCATGTATACTTGCTTTGCATATATATATCTTGCAGGTACCAAGAGAAGAAGACAAAGCAAGCAAATGAAGTAGGCTGAAAACTGGCTGCCAGGGGGCCCCCAGTGTTGGGGGCGCCCCCAGCAGCCAGGGCGCCCCCACAGGGGGGTGCCCCCATGCAGCCAGGGCGCCCCCAGCAAGGGGGGCGCCCCCAGGCAGTAGTAAATGGCAGTTTTCGTGAAGCAGGGTGACAGGTGTCAACCGGGGCGCCCGGAGCGTCCGGGGCGCCCTGATTAGTAGCTGTTTTGCTGCTTCGAAGCCAGAACACAGGATAAGCCTCCACGGGGGCGCCCGGAGCATCCGGAGCGCCCTGGTCAAAGATCTTATCCCCTGCGGCGAGGTAGGCGCAAGGATAAGTGTTGACCGAGTCTTCCGGGGCGCCCCCGTCGACCAGGGCGCCCCCAGGAGTGCTATAAAAGGGGTCTCGAGCCCTCTACTTCAAAAACACTTCCTAACTGCGATTCTATTCATTCCGACTGACGACAACGCGCTAAAGACGAGGTTCTGTGACCGGGAGGCTCCAGGAGGAAGTGCGCGGCACTTCGGAGGTCCAGATCAGCCGAGCTTCACACTTTGTGTTTTGGTTTGCAATTAATTACAGTATTTATTTTTCCATATTATTGCTTGTAATATTGCACTGTAAGTCGGGTTTCTCCGCCTCCGGAAATTCCAGAAAGGAGACTATTAGTGGACTCAACGCCGAGTACATAGGCCTTGGACGTACTGACCCTGGGGGGTTGGGAACCAAGTAAATAAACCTGCTGTGTCCACTGTGTATTGCTTTTCTATTTTTATTTTTATGTTTTCCGCTGCGCTACTAATATTCTGAGTCCAGTTTTACGAAAGTCTCACGAAAGTTTTCACGATCGATATTCACCCCGAATATTAGTAGCATGAATATCGATCGTGAAAACTTTCGTGAGACTTTCGTAAAACTGGACTCAGAATATTAGTAGCGCAGCGGAAAACATAAAAATAAAAATAGAAAAGCAATACACAGTGGACACAGCAGGTTTATTTACTTGGTTCCCAACCCCCCAGGGTCAGTACGTCCAAGGCCTATGTACTCGGCGTTGAGTCCACTAATAGTCTCCTTTCCAGAATTTCCGGAGGCAGAGAAACCCGACTTACAGTGCAATATTACAAGCAATAATATGGAAAAATAAATACTGTAATTAATTGCAAACCAAAACACAAAGTGTGAAGCTCGGCCGATCTGGACCTCCGAAGTGCCGCGCACTTCCTCCTGGAGCCTCCCGGTCGTAGAACCTCGTCTTTAGCAAGTTGTCGTCGGTCGGAATGAATAGAATCGCAGTTAGGAAGTGTTTTTGAAGTAGAGGGCTCGAGACCCCTTTTATAGCACTCCTGGGGGCGCCCTGGTCGACGGGGGCGCCCCGGAAGACTCGGTCAACACTTATCCTTGCGCCTACCTCGCCGCAGGGGATAAGATCTTTGACCAGGGTGCCCCGGATGCTCCGGGCGCCCCGTGGAGGCTTATCCTGTGTTCTGGCTTCGAAGCAGCAAAACAGCTACTAATCAGGGCGCCCCGGACGCTCTGGGCGCCCCGGACGCTCCGGGCGCCCCGGTTGACACCTGTCACCCTTCTTCACGAAAACTGCCATTTACTACTGCCTGGGGGCGCCCCCCTTGCTGGGGGCGCCCTGGCTGCATGGGGGCGCCCCCCTGTGGGGGTGCCCTTGCTGCTGGGGGCGCCCCAACACTGGGGGCCCCCTGGCAGCCAGTTTTCAGCCTACTTCATTTGCTTGCTTTGTCTTCTTCTCTTGGTACCTGCAAGATATATATATGCAAAGCAAGTATACATGAAATATTAATCTTACGAACTTGGTTCGGACTTCGGATTGGCATGCAATCCTAGGTCGAACCGACGCAAACTCTTACCCCCGAGAAAGCGCCTTTCACCTACTCCATTCAGGAGACGGTTGCCGCCCGGTCCTTCGGGTGGACTTTTGCCTAGCCGCCCTTCGCTAGGTCTTGGATACCAAGCATCCCTTTGGTTGGTGCCTAGCAGCCCTTCGCTAGGTCTTGTTTCCCTGACAACCCTTCGTCAGGTGCCCAGCAGCCCTTCGCTAGGACTTGTTCCCCTGACAACCCTTCGTCAGGTGCCTAGCAGCCCTTCGCTAGGTCTTTTCTTTCTGGCAACCCTTCGCCAGAGCCTAGCAGCCCTTCGCTAGGTCTTTTTCGTTCTGGCAGCCCTTCGCCAGAGCCTAGCAGCCCTTCGCTAGGTCTTAGGGTTTTCATGCCTAGCTTAACTAGGACTTTTCTCAGGCTTAGGTTACTTCTCCTTCGCTCCCCTTTGTCTGTTCAACATATTACTGACTTAAGTACATTGTCAAACATTAAAACACATAAAGGAGAACATCATTGATGCAACTTGCACCAACAATCTCCCCCTTTTTGATGTTTGACAATAACTTAAGTTAATTGGTTTAAGGGGCTAAATTACTATCCTTGGGATAGAAAAACTAAAAGGTATAGGTTTTGGGAGAGTAAAAAATTTTCTAACTGAAAAAAAATTCTAACTTAAGCACTCTCTCCCCCTTTGTCATGTATCAAAAAAACTTGCATCAACAATAAAAAACTTTGAATTTTTGTTTTGAAAATACTTAGTGCAATTTTGTTTTTAAAAAAATTGCATAAATTTGAAAAATGCTCTAGGTTTAAAATATAAGTACTTTGAAAAGATGATTTGTAAGGAGTTCAAGTACTTTTAAAAGATTATTTAAATCCCTTTTTGAAAAAATATAAGTATATTTTTTGAGAAATTAAGTACTTAACAATACATTTGAAAATATTTTGTTTTCAAAATTAAGAATATTGGTTTTGAAAGACATAAGTACTTTTTTTGAAAATATTTTACTTGATTGAGTTTCTTTTTTTGAAAACTCATAAATCCCTATTAGATACCTTGTTCACCCATGCTTGTTTTTGATATATGTCAAAGGGGGAGGAAAGGTCAAAGTTAAGAGTTAAGTTAATTATTCAGGGGGAGAATGAGAGAGAGAACAAAAATTTCTCATGCTCATTCTCCCCCTGAATAATTAACTTAACTCTTAACTTTGACCTTTCCTCCCCCTTTGACATATATCAAAAACAAGCATGGGTGAACAAGGTATCTAACAGGGATTTATGAGTTTTTCTAAGTGCTTTATGTTTTTGACAAAGTATTTTTCAAGAATCGAGTAAAAGCATTTTCAAAACTTTTTACACTTAGATAATTTACCATTATGAAAAAAAATTCAGGCTTAAAAAAAATTTACAACTTTTTATAAGGCAAAAAAAAATTTACTTAGGCAAAATTTCCAAGTTTCCAAAAAAAATTTTAACTTTTAGAAAAGGAAACTTTACTTAGAAAATTTTTCAAGAATTTTTTCACGCTTAGAAAATTTTCAACAAAAGGATTTTTCAGGCTTAACAAGTTTTTAAACTTTGGAGCAAGTACATTTTAGAAGAATTTGAAAATTAAGTGTCAAGTACTTGATTGAGAAAATTAAGTAAAAAAATACCCGTTAAATACTTAAGTACTTAAAAGATTTTGAAAAGAAATTGTGTTTTGAAATATGTTTTGAAAGAAGTTTTGAGAATAAATTGTGTATCAGAGCTTATGAGTTTTGAAAACATAAAAATACTTGGTATAACTCTTAAAAGCATAGCAAAAGCTTAAATTTCCAGATTAAGTCCATTTTGAAGAGTATTATGCAAAAAAATATTTTGTATTTGAAAAAAATTCAAAAAAGAGTTTTGAAAAGATTTTTCAAGTACTTTTGAGATAAATTATGATTTGAAATACATACGTACTTTTAGAAAAGTATTAGTTTTTTTTTGAAAACAAAATATTTCACTTGACTAGGTTTCTTTTCCAGTCTGACACAATCCTAGGAAACCTTGTTAACTACAAGGACATTTCCTAAGTGTCCTGGAAATTTTCAACCTCAAGTAAATTTTAAAAAAAATGATAGTACTTAAAAATATATGCTAAAAAGTGTGTGAACTTTTGAAGGTTCAATGTTTTACTTAACTTGGTTCATTTTCCAGTCTGACACCATCCTAGGAAACCTTGTTGACTACAAGGGCATTTCCTAAGTGTCCTGAAAATTTTCCAACCTAAGTAAATGTTATTCGAAAACAATTTCATAAGTCACACAAATTTTAACAAATAGTATTTTGAAAAACTTAGATTTTTGCAAGAGTTTGAAATAAAGCATGTTATTAAATAATTCCTTTAATTTTGACCTCCCCCTAAACTTGACTCAGTCCTGGGAAGCTTGTTGACCACAAGTACTCTTCCTTCGAGTCTTAAGGTTTGAGTCAGATTAGAAAGAACTGTTTAACAAAGACAAAAAAAGAAACTTTTTCTGAAGTTTTTCTTTTGACTTAGACTCCCCCTTAATTTGACACATCCTAGGAGTCCTTGAAGATCATGAAGTGGACCTTTCCTCTGTGTCTTTAGGGTTTGTCAAGATCAAAAGAAGCACTTTTGAACAATCTTCTGAGTATGATAACTTTCAAGGAGATAAATTTTTGACACCTCAATTTGGAATAATAACACAGTTTAAAAAATTTGAAATGATAATAATTTTTCCTAAGCGATAGTAATATATTAAGGTTTTTGAATCAACTTTTGAAAGCCTTATTTTGAGATGAAAATAAGTTTTAAAGCATAAGGATTTTGAGAAATCTAAAAAACATTAAGAAGAACTCCCCCTGTATCCGACATAGACTGACTTTATCTAAGACCTTAGTGTTGACTAGGTTTGACCATGTTTGACTCAGTTGACTAAGGTTTGACTATGTTAGAATTATCCTCTAAATTAAAACACAACATAAAAGAAATTTTAATTTGAACTTAATTTTCCTGTCTCACCCAATCTAGGGTTTTCAAACAGTTAGCCTTAAAAGTTCTTGTGAGACAGGTTTGAAGGTAAAAATTAATTTTGAAAAGGAATTTTCATTTATTTTGAAAAAAGTTATTTAATTTTGAAAACAGATTTGAAAAAAAATAAGTTTAGAAAGCAGAAATTTTGAACACTGATTAAGTGATTTTTGAAACAGAATAAGTTTGAAAAATAGAAATTTTGAAAACAGATTAGAATCTATAATTATTTGAAATTTGTGTTAGATTCGAATTTGACAAAAGATAATTTGAATTTGAATTTCAGAAATTGGCTTCCAGGTCTTGGCGAGGCACTAGGCCTTCTTTGGCCGTAGCCTTATGGGATCATCCACCCTTTCCTTGACAAAGCCTTTTAATGAAATTTCATTTTCAAATTAAATTAGGTCATTTTCTGGTCTAACTAGCTTGGGTCTTGGATCGTTAGCTTCGGCTGGTTTCACCAGTCTTAAAGAGACCAAGTAGACTTGATCTTATTAGAGTTGGTTTCCCCAACGTACTATCATCTCACCTCCTCCCAATACTATGTTTTCAAATTTCAAGTAATTGGTTAAGTCCTTAAGCTAACTAAACCTTAGTCTAAGCATGGTAAATTGCAGAAATTAAATAAACAATCAATCAATCAAACATGCAATTTAATAAAAAATTATTTAAGTCACTTCAAAATGGTAATAATATTCTAGATTTTCGCAATAAGCAATGTTATGAATTACATTTTCATATGAATTAATCATGTTGTTCATAGTAAATAATGGATTATTAAATACTGTATATTTACCATTTGATTCCCTTTTGGAGGTCTCCCCCTTGATTTTAGCCATCTTCCATTTGCTTGATTGTTTCCTCAGTATTTTGTAGTGGTTGCGAGCTAACCAGACAAGTTTCCGAGGATACCTTTCTTTGTCGTCAGATTCTGAGTCTGAGTTGGACTCAGGTTCTAGTTGAGGCCTCTTTTGCAGTTCTCTTGGAGTTTTCCCTGCAATAAAACTTATACCTTTCTCGACCATTATAGTATCTATTTGATTATTCAATTCTAATTTAGAAAAAGATTCAAAATTAGTTACCGTCTTAGTCAGTTCGTCGTCTGATTCTACTGGTTCGATTTCGATTCTGGATTCGAGTTCAGATTCTGATTCGGCTATCTATGCTTGGACATCAAGTACCTCAGTGTCGGAGCTCTCTTCGTGTAGGTTGATTAGTTTCTCCCACATTTCTTTAGCATAGTTGAAGGATCCAACTAGCTTGAGTTGTTCGTTAGTTAGACCGCATTGAAGAATTGCAGTTGCTCTTGCATCAGTCTCAATTTGGTTGAGGGTTGGTTCATCCAGTTTGTCCCATGCAATTGATAGTCCATCTTCTGTAGGGAGGTGGAACCCTGTTTGAATTATCAACCAGAGATCTAGATTGTCCTTCAGGTGGGATTCCATTAGACTTTTCCAGGTTCTGAAGTTCTCGCCAGAGAATAGAGGCGGACGAACACTGTTCCATTCTTGATTGGCCATTAAGGATAAATCTTGCACACAAGAAAAAAATAGAGATGTACCAAGACTTGGTCTTGGATTAGTAGTGCGGGAGAGAGAGAAAAACAAGCTCAAAAGGTGTTTGCACGAATTTCGAGGTAAAATAATAATAAAAAATTTTTGAAAATGTTGACCTTAACAATTTTGATTAATGAAGAAAAAGTAAGAAAAAAAATTTCTCAAATTAAGATAGCACGAATTTCGAGGAAAAATATTAAAATAATAATAAAAAAAATTTACGACAAGTTTTCACAAATTGATTCTTTTATCAATTCTGACTTATGGTGAGAAAATGAGAATTCAGAATTTTAAATACACTCACAGATATTATTTATTTGAAAAATAAAGCGAAAAAACATCCGAAAAAAAAATTTCAAAGTGGTGGTTGCACCAACTTTGAATAACACCGCTCTGATACCACTTGTTGGATCGAGAAATGCGAGAGAGGGGGGGTGAATGTCGCAAATCGTTCGGATTTAAAAAGAGTAAGTGCGCAGCGGAAATAAGACACAAAAACAATGCTAACACGGTCGTTTTACTTGGTTCGGAGCCTGTGTCGACTCCTACTCCAAGGCCCACGGTCGTTGACCGTTTTCTGCGGGCAATTCTATACGTTTGAGAAAGTTTACAATAAAAAGTATTACAGAATCAGCCTAGTAAACTTAATTAAGCTCTTCGTTACTGACGTCCGGTGTAGATCGAAGTGTTGGAGCAGCAGGACGTCGTTAGCTCGAGTTGGAAGAGTTCTGGAGCGTGTCGTGGAAGCAGAAGAGCGTGGAAGCGTCGCAGTAATTGATGATCTGAAGAAGGAGGTCGAGGGCCCTTTATATAGGGCCTGGGGGCGCCCTAGTCGACGGGGGCGCCCCCCCACGTGGCAGCAGATCCGGTTGTTGCTCGGTCGCCGTCTGATCCCCTTATCCTCGGGATCCGGTTTGACCGGGGCGCCCGGATGGCTCGGGGCGCCCGCATTGACTGGTCAAAGCCTCATCTCCTCGGCTTCGCAGGGATGCGCTTCGGCAGCTGGCAGTGGGGGCGCTCGCGACACGCGGGGCGCCCGCGACAAGCGGGGCGAAGCGCTTTCACAGGGATGCGCTTCGGCAGCTGGCAGTGGGGGCGCCCGCGACACGCGGGGCGCCCGCGACAAGCGGGGCGAAGCGCGTTGAGGTTCATACAGACTTGGGTTGACCTTGGGGGCGCCCGGATCGTCCGGGGCGCCCTGCTCAGCTTCTGCCTCACTCCTTTGAGGCTCTCTGAGCTACAGATACTCAGTCCTTCGATCCTGCATCCAGGGTTAGTCCAAATAACAATTATATTATTATTTTATACAGCCTTAGCTGTCTTGGTTCTGACTTTGGTCTCCAAAATGGAGCCCTAGGTCGAACCGACGCCTAATGTTCCCTCAAGGGGAACGCGTCCTCACCTACTCCTCTCAGGAGAGTTTACCTGGTGCCAACCGGATCCTCCAGTTGGACTTTTGCCCAGCAGCCCTTCGCCAGGTCTTGAGTTTCGTCCAGCAGCCCTTCGCCAGGACTTGGTTTTTGCCCAGCAGCCCTTCGCCAGGACTTGGTTTCCTGACAGCCCTTCGTCAGGTGCCTAGCAGCCCTTCGCTAGGACTTGTTTTCCTGGCAGCCCTTCGTCAGGTGCCTAGCATCCCTTCGCTGGGACTTGGTTTTCGCCCAGCAACCCTTCGCCAGGACTTGGTTTCCTGACAGCCCATCGTCAGGTGCCTAGCAGCCCTTCGCTAGGACTTTGTTTCCTCCACTCTCAAGCAGCATTGTTAGACAACAAATAACCCTTAACTTTGAATCCTTTGCCAATATCAAAACAAGGTTCGATCTGGTGCTTCCTGCACCAACAATTTGAACTAGGTTGCCATATATCAAAAAGGGGGAGATTGTTGGTGCAGATTGCACCCAAGTCAATCCTGTGTTTTGATATTGGCAAAAGGGTTCAAAAGTTAAGGGTTACTTGTTGTTTAACAAGTTTCTTGAGTGTACAGGAAAAGCCCTAGCAAGGAATGCTAGGCACTGGCGAAGGACTGTCAGACAGGAAAAGCCCTAGCGAAGGAATGCTAGGCACTGGCGAAGGACTGCCAGACAGGAAAAGCCTTAGCAAAGGACTGCTAGGCTCTGGCGAAGGACTGCCAGAATGGACAAACCCTAGCGAAGGAATGCTAGGCCCTGGCAAAGGGCTGCCAGAAGAAAAGACCTAGCAAAGGGCTGCTAGGCACCAAGCGAAGGGCTGCTTGGTACTCAAGACTTGACAAAGGACCGTCAGGCAAAAGTCCAACTGGAGGATCCGGTTGGCACCAGGTAAATTCTCCCGAGAGGAGTAGGTGAGGACGCGTTCCCCTTGAGGGAACATTTGGCGTCGGTTCGACCTAGGGCTCCATTTTGGAGACCAAAGTCAGAACCAAGACAGCTAAGGCTGTATAAAATAATAATATAATTGTTATTTGGACTAACCCTGGATGCAGGATCGAAGGACTGAGTATCTGCAGCTCAGAGAGCCTCAAAGGAGTGAGGCAGAAGATGAGCAGGGCGCCCCGGACGATCCGGGCGCCCCCAAGGTCAACCCAAGTCTGTAAGAACCTCAACGCGCTTCGCCCCGCTTGTCGCGGGCGCCCCGCATGTCGCGGGCGCCCCCACTGCAAGCTGCCGAAGCGCATCCCTGCGAAAGCGCTTCGCCCCGCTTGTCGCGGGCGCCCCGCGTGTCGTGGGCGCCCCCACTGCCAGCTGCCGAAGCGCATCCCTGTGAAGCCGAGGAGATGAGGCTTTGACCGGTCAATGCGGGCGCCCCGAGCCATCCGGGTGCCCCGGTCAAACCGGATCCCGAGGATAAGGGGATCAGACGGCGACCGAGCAACAACCGGATCTGCTGCCACGTGGGGGGGCGCCCCCGTCGACCAGGGCGCCCCCAGGCCCTATATAAAGGGCCCTCGACCTCCTTCTTCAGAGCATCAATTACTGCGACACTTCCACGCTCTTCTGCTTCCACGACACGCTCCAGAACTCTTTCAACTCGAGCTGACGACGTCCTGCTGCTCCAACACTTCGATCAACACCGGACGTCGGTAACGAAGAGCTTAATTAAGTTTACTAGGCTGATTCTGTAATACTTTTTATTGTAAACTTTCTCGAACATATAGAATTGCCCGCAGAAAATGGTCAACGATCGTGGGCCTTGGAGTAGGAGTCGACACAGGCTCCGAACCAAGTAAAACGACCGTGTTAGCATTGTTTTTGTGTCTTATTTCCGCTGCGCACTTACTCTTTTTAAATCCGAACGATTTGCGACATTCACCCCCCCCCTCTCTCGCATTTCTCGATCCAACAAGTGGTATCAGAGCACCCAAGTCAAACAGGGGCAAAAGGGCCCTCTCTCTTGTGGCTTATGAAATTAATTTTATAATAGTTACTTGGAGTAGGAGTCGACATAGGCTCCGAACCAAGTAAAACGACCGTGTTAGCATTGTTCTCTCTCTCTTTTCACTGTTCAAATTACATTTGGGTTTAGACTGTTACGAATTGATATGTTTTATTAGTCTTAACCTTTATGCTTAAACTGCTATCTTTTTCCTTAACTTTGAATTGTGTTGCCATAATCAAAAAGGGGGAGATTGTTGGTGCAGGAAGCACCAGATCAAACCTTGTTTTGATATTGGCAAAGGATTCAAAGTTAAGGGTTATTTGTTGTCTAACAATGCTGCTTGAGAGTGCAGGAAACAAAGTCCTAGCGAAGGGCTGCTAGGCACCTGACGATGGGCTGTCAGGAAACCAAGTCCTGGCGAAGGGTTGCTGGGCGAAAACCAAGTCCTAGCGAAGGGATGCTAGGCACCTGACGATGGGCTGTTAGGAAACCAAGTCCTAGCGAAGGGTTGCTGGGCGAAAACCAAGTCCTAGCGAAGGGATGCTAGGCACCTGACGAAGGGCTGCCAGGAAAACAAGTCCTAGCGAAGGGCTGCTAGGCACCTGACGAAGGGCTGTCAGGAAACCAAGTCCTGGCGAAGGGCTGCTCGGCAAAAACCAAGTCCTGGCGAAGGGCTGCTGGGCGAAACTCAAGACCTGGCGAAGGGCTGCTGGGCAAAAGTCCAACTGGAGGATCCGGTTGGCACCAGGTAAACTCTCCCGAGAGGAGTAGGTGAGGACGCGTTCCCCTTGAGGGAACATTAGGCGTCGGTTCAACCTAGGGCTCCATTTTGGAGACCAAAGTCAGAACCAAGATAGCTAAGGCTGTATAAAATAATAATATAATTGTTATTTGGACTAACCCTGGATGCAGGATCGAAGGACTGAGTATCTGCAGCACAGAGAGCCTCAAAGGAGTGAGGCAGAAGCTGAGCAGGGTGCCCCGGACGATCCGGGCGCCCCCAAGGTCAACCTAAGTCTGTAAGAACCTCAACGCGCTTCGCCCCGCTTGTCGCGGGCGCCCCGCGTGTCGCGGGCGCCCCCACTGCCAGCTGCCGAAGCGCATCCCTACGAACGCGCTTCGCCCCGCTTGTCGTGGGCGCCCCCACTGCCAGCTGCCGAAGCGCATCCCTGCGAAGCCGAGGAGATGAGGCTTTGACCGGTCAATACGGGCGCCCCGAGCCATCCGGGCGCCCCGGTCAAACCGGATCCCGAGAAAAAGGGGATCAGACGGCGAGCGAGCAACAACCGGATCTGCTGCCACGTGGGGGGGCGCCCCCGTCGACCAGGGCGCCCCCAGGCCCTATATAAAGGGCCCTCGACCTCCTTCTTCAGATCATCAATTACTGCGACGCTTCCACGCTCTTCTGCTTCCACGACACGCTCCAGAACTCTTCCAACTCGAGCTAACGACGTCCTGCTTCTCCAACACTTCGATCTACACCGGACGTCGGTAACGAAGAGCTTAATTAAGTTTACTAGGCTGATTCTGTAATACTTTTTATTGTAAACTTTCTCGAACGTATAGAATTGCCCGCAGAAAACGGTCAACGACCGTGGGCCTTGGAGTAGGAGTCGACACAGGCTCCGAACCAAGTAAAACGACCGTGTTAGCATTGTTTTTGTGTCTTATTTCCGCTGCGCACTTACTCTTTTTAAATCCGAACGATTTGCGACATTCACCCCCCCCTCTCTCGCATTTCTCGATCCAACACTCTACTCCTAGAACACCACAACAAAATGGTGTTGTAGAGAGGAAGAACCGTGTTCTACAAGAGGCTGCACGAACCATGCTTAATGAGTACTCACTCTCGAGTTACTTATGGGTTGAAGCTGTAAATACTGCTTGCTATGTGCAAAATCGAGTTCTCATCCATAGGTTTTTAGGAAAGACTCCCCATGAACTTTGGTTTGGGAAACCACCTACGGTTAAACATCTTAGGGTGTTTGGTTGTAAGGTGTTCATCCTAAACACCAAGGACCATCTTGGAAAGTTCACGGCAAAGGCTGATGAAGGGATACTAGTCGGGTATTCCCTAGTTAGTAAAGCCTACCGAGTCTACAACAAGAAGTCTAGATTAATTGAAGAGTCTTCTGATGTTGTCTTTGAAGAAATTCCAAAAGTCAATGGTCAACCAGAAGATGAAGTCCAATTCGAACTTAGGAGACTAAGTTTGAATGAGAGTCCAAATGTTGTTGATGGTGATGAATCCGATGACGGTGAGCCTAGACAACCCCTTGATCAGCCAGATCCTGAGGCTGAGCCGATGTCTAGTGAACCCATTCAAGAAGCACCTCTAACACCAAGGCAAACTAGATTAGCCTCTAGTCATCCCCAAGACCAAATTGTTGGTGACATCCACCATGGGGTTAGAACTAGATCATTCTTCCGGAATGAGGCTAATGAAGTTGCCCTAATTTTCGAAATTGGACCTAGAAAAATTGATGAAGCATTAAATGATCCCGATTGGATCATTGCAATGCAAGATGAACTAGGTCAATTCGAAAGAAGTAAAGTTTGGGACTTAGTCCCTAGACCTAAGAAGACAACCATCATTGGAACCAAATGGGTCTTCAAGAACAAATTGAACCATAAGGGAGAAATCATTAGAAACAAGGCACGCTTAGTAGCCAAGGGTTACAGTCAAGTTGAAGGCCTTGATTATGATGAGACCTATGCTCCCGTGGCACGATTAGAGTCCATCCGATTGATGCTAGCATTTGCAGCACATCGTGGTTGCAAATTATATCAAATGGACGTCAAATCGGCTTTTCTAAATAGTCTAATTAGGGAAGAGGTCTATGTCGAACAACCTCCAGGGTTTGAGAGTACCGAATTCCCAAACCACGTGTTCAAGCTCAAAAAGGCACTTTATGGTCTTAAACAAGCACCCCGAGCTTGGTACGAGCGGTTGTCAACTTTTATGATTGAAAAAGGCTTTGTAAGAGGCCAAATAGATCCTACACTATTTCTACGGAGAGATGGTGACAATATTTTTATAGCCCAAGTATATGTCGATGACATAATTTTTGGCTCGAATAACAAGTGCTATTTAAATGAATTCATTAGACACATGGAAAGTGAGTTTGAAATGAATCTAGTGGGAGAGTTGACTTTCTTCCTTGGACTTGAAATCAAGCAAACTCGCGATGGTATCCATGTGCACCAATCAAAGTATACACAAGAAATGCTTTGAAAATTCAACATGAGTTATTCAAAAGAGGTAACCACTCCCATGGCTACAAATACAAGATTAGATAATGATGAGAGTGGTAAACCCGTTGATTTGACTCAATATCGAAGCATGATAGGGAGTTTGCTATACCTCACAGCTAGTCGTCCAGATATTCTTTTCGCTGTGGGTATGTGCGCAAGGTATCAAGTTTGTGCCAAGGAATCTCACTTAATCGCTGTCAAGAGAATTTTGAGATACCTTAAAGGCACAATTGGAGTCGGTCTTTGGTACCCCCGTACCGAATCTTTTGATATAATTGGCTATACTGATTCCGACTACGCTGGATGTAAGTTGGATCGGAAAAGCACAAGTGGGGGTTGCCAATTCTTAGGTTCATCCTTAGTTAGTTGGTCAAGTCGGAAGCAACATTGTGTTGCTCTCTCCACGATCGAGGCATAATATATCGCCATGGGAGAGAGCGTATCACAATTGTTGTGGATGATTCACACTCTGGAGGACTATGGATTAAGTTACAAAAATGTGCAAGTGTTGTGTGACAACATTAGCACAATTAACCTAACCAAGAATCCAGTCCATCATTCTAGGACCAAACATATTGAAGTACGTCACCACTTCATTAGGGATCAGGTTGCTAGGGGAGATATTATACTATCACATGTAGAGTCCAAGTCGAACCTCGCTGTCATTTTCACTAAACCACTTCCCGAAAATGAGTTTAGTTTCCTAAAAAGGGTGTTGGGAATGTGTCGTGCTTCTTGAATTTCAAAATACATTCAAAACCCTTCATGATTATTTCAAATTGTTGGGAAACAATTGGGTAACTTTGGGGACATCTCACACAAACTATAAGGTTTACCAAAACGTTTTTGTTTGCTAGAAATGGGGTGAGATGCTAGGATCAACTCGATTTCTCAAAATGTCAATGCATCCCTTGAGAAATTAAGTTGACGAGATAAAAATTACTTCGGTGACCAAGTATGGGGAAACCAATGCATAACACATGTGTATTTGGCTCCATGATCATACTTGGATATTCCAATCAAGGAAACTTGATTGAAAACATGAATTTGGCACAATCTTGGTTAAAACTTGTTTGAATGACTGTTGATTGAGTTTGACTCCACTTGGATAGAGCAAAGTGTTTGTTCAAACCATAAGGACCTTTGATCTTTGTTTAGGGATCAATTTTAGTCATGAGATCATGTCTAAGTTTGATAATCTTCATCAGATCTCATTGGAAAGATTCTGAAAATCTGAAACTGAATGTTTCAGATCGTATCAGGGAGTATCAGGAACCCTGATCGGTCACCGGACCGATCAGGCCTAGGGCTGATCGGTCCCTGGACCGATCTGGCTCCATTCTGCATTGATCGATCCACAGACCGATTAGAGGGGTCACAGAGACTTTGCGAGATTTCGGCCAACCTTTCTGTGCTAGCCTGGGTCGGTCCCCAGACTGATCTGGCACCTTGTGGTGATCGGTCCAGAGACCGATCAGGAGGGCCTCTCGAAAATCATCTGACCCTACTGTTCGCATCCTGATCGATCAACTGATCGATCAGGAGCCTGCCTGATCGGTCACCTGACTGATCAGGCCCAGGCCAGTCCGATCAGGCCAGAGACTGATCGGTTTGGGTGCTATCAGATCAAACGGTGATACGTTCAGGCGCATTAAATTGTGGTTGGTGGACCGATCCACCAACCAATTAACTCCTTCAGAACTCCTCATTGTCGAACCCTAGCCGACCAAAAACCCCTCACCACCGAAGCCTTCTACTGCGCATGCAATCTCCCTTCCTCTTACGTGTGAGCCTCTCTGCGGTTTCTCTCTTCCAACGTGTGCTCTACTACTGTCTCCTCTGCGCAAGAGCTCCTCCCTGTTTTTGGCAAGTTTGTCTCACTGAAGCCTTCTGCGCCGAGAACTTCTTCCGCGCGATTTCTTTCTCCAACCTTCAAGAACTTTCTCCATGGTGCCTAAGTAAGTTTATGTTGGTTAGTTCACTTTGTGAATCAGTTCATGGATTTTGTATTTGCACTAACCATGTTATGATGTTATGATGTTGCGCCGTGACCTTCTTGTGTTGGCCGTGACCCTATCTTTCCATGCTTCACCTTTTGATTGTGTCATCTGTGACCAAATCTCTCTCTCATTTCATTATTGTCCTCTTTTTGATCAAATGTTGTATCTTATATTCACTGATTGGGTCTTGGGTTACCTCTTATCTTTTGATCAATCTTTAATCTTGTGTCATGATCTATTCCAATCTCTAGAAAATCATCAAATGGTAAAGATTCCGCAGAGGGCAGCGCAAAGGGGAAAGCCCCTTCCTCATCTGCGCCCTCCAGAAGGCCTCAGCCTTTGTCGAGCTCTCGATTTCCCAATGCTGCCTGTGAGCAGGCATTCCAATCCTGCACCTTTAAGCTTCTACCCTGCCGATCCATTGATGCCCCTTTTCTGACTGAACATTGTCCGTCGGTCATGGAGATAATCATGTATTACAACCTTGGTTTTCTCCTCTCTCTGGAAAGAACTATCAATTATGACCTCGTCTCTGAATTTTAAAACAATCTTCAGCAGGGTCCTCAGGGGGGCTTCGAGTTCACCACTCGAGTCGCCAAGAAGAACCTTGATTTCTCTTACGAGATTTTAGCAGAGTATCTGGGTGGTCGACGATCACCAAATCTGTATTCTATCTACCCTGAGCTTCCTGATCCTTTATTGGCACCTTTTGTGGACATTACTCCTGATGTTATCTATCAGCACTTATTTAGTCATCCCCGCCCGGCTGGTCTCGATGAGTTGGGCCTGATTTTCCTACCTTTGCAGCACTTCATCTCTCTCCCACTGATTACGTCCTGTTCAAGATTATCACAAATTGTATTCTTCCAATCACTTCAAAGCCTTTGACCGAAATCCAACCCTACCATTGCCTTATGCTCTACGGCATGCACCGCCGGATGGACTTCGATATCATGGAGAGCATCTTTCAGTCCATCTTATCCTATCGTGAGCCGAGCCGTCGCATGGTCTACATGCCATTTGGTCTTGTCATCACCGATTGGCTTATCTCAGTCGGTGTTGATGTCACCAAAGGCAGGACAGTCCCCATGGTCCGACAGGATTGCAGACTTGGCCGGCGGGCATTTGCCAAGTCCGCATCATCTTACGGGACCGCGATGGGGCCTTGGTTTGGAAGGATGGGAGAGGACTCGGTGAGCTACCTGGGGGAGGACCACATTTTCAGGCACCGGCTGATGCTCCTGCACCTCATGAGGCTCCTGCTGCTGCTGATTACTACGATGAGCCCGAGCCGGATCTGCGCTGGCAGATCTCAGAGCTGGATCAGACCTTCCAGCATGATTTTCAGTTGCGAGAGATTTACCGCGAGGAGGTCCGATCACAGTTCCGATCCATTGATCGCAGATTGACCGGCGTGGAATCCACTGTCTCTGGGGTCCAGACATTGCAGCAGACTTGGTACGCAGAGTGGCGCCGCAATACATTTCCAGGGGATGCCCCTTCAGGCAGTGCTGCACCAGGATCTGCTGATGCTACGATGGATGATCTCATGCAGGATGACGACCCCCCCCCCGCTGAAAGTTGAGCTTGGATGTCCGTTGCCTCTCCTAGTGATCTGTGTACTTGACTGTTTGATTTGTGTGACTTTAAGGCTGTATGCCCTATGACTTGTCAGGTGTGGCCTTGAGCCGCACGTATTTTACCTTTAATGCATGTGTCTTGCATCTTGTTATGCCTTGACTTCTCTGACTTTATCTCACATGTTTATCCTACTTTAGTATGTTTATTGCTGATGCTATGCTGTTTACATGAGTATTATCTGCATGTTTGCTACATTGCCATGCTTATGCTTATGATGTCATGTTCATATGCTGCATGTGAATGCTATATCTTGATCTATCTTTTCACATGATGTCATATGTGTTCCAAAATTTCAATCAAAAATCAATTAAATCTTTATAATTTTGGGATACCCCTAGGATTGAGGGGGAATATGGTTAAATTAACAGCCCCTCTAGACCCTTTTCGGTGTTCGACAAAGGGGGAGAGTGTTGTTTAGTTAAGTTTAAGATGAATATATTGTAGGGGGAGGATCTTGATTCCCCTATGATTCTGAAAGTTGAGAAATTGATTGAGAATCCCTAAACTTAAAATCGGATTGTCAAATAACAAAAAGGGGGAGATTGTTGATGCAGTCTGACCCTGATTGTTGTTTTGGTGTTGACACCGATTTTAGTTTAGGTTGATGATTATGATGATTATGATTAAGTCCTGATCGGGGATCAGGCAGGGTATGGAAATCCTAGCTTGGAGGGCTAGGTATTGGAAAATCCTAACCTGGAGGGTTAGTATGGAAAATCCTAGCTTGGAGGGCTAGGTGTTGAAAAGTCCTAATTCGGAAGGGTTGGGCGAAAAGTCCTAGCTTGGAGGGCTAGGTGAAAAGTCCTAACTTCGAGGGTTAGGTGAAAAGTCCCAACATGGAGAGTTAGGTGAAAAAGTCCTGGCTTGGAGGGTCAGGTCCTAGCTTGGAGGGCTAGGTTTGGAAAAGTCCTAATCCGGAAGAGTTGGGTGAACAGTCCTAGCTTGGAGGGCTAGGTGAAAAGTCCTAAATTGGAGGGTTAGGTGCAAATTCCCAACTTGGAGGGTTAGGTGAAAAATCCTTAGCTTGGAGGGCTAAGGTGGATGAAACCCTAGCTTGGAGGGCTAGGTTAGAGCCCCTGGATCGGTCTCGTGACCGATCAGGGAGTTGGCACGGTGCTCCTTCGTGGATCGGTCTGGTGACCGATCTAGCGATGACTGATCGGTCTGGTGACCGATCAGGGAGTATGCGTTTCACCCATTGCTTGGCTCCTGATCGGTCTGGTGACCGATCAGGGAGCAAACAGTGAGGTTGAGTTCCCTTGCTGATCTCCTCCTGATCGGTCTGGTGACCGATCAGGATCACTGTGCAGATCGTTCTGGAGAACGATCCAGCGTCGTGGGTTCCTCTCTATGATGGATCAGGGCGGAGCCTGATCTGTCTGGTCATGACCTGATCGGTCTAGTGACCGATCAGGAGGCTGCCTGATCGGTCCGGTGACCGATCAGGAGGTTTGGACTGCGAAGCTCAGAAATCGCCCGATAAATGGGTGGATCGGTCTGGTGATCGATCCACAACCTGGGATCGGTCTAGTGATCAATCCAGGAGAGTTCCAAAGAAATTGCGATTTCTAATTGAGCGTTGGGGACCGATCAGGACAGAGCCTGATCAGTCTGGACCCAGCCTGATCGGTCTGGTGACCGATCAGGAGGCTCTCTGATCGGTCCGATGACCGATCACTTTAATTGAAAATGCACTGTCAGATGCTCTGATCGCATCTGAACGTATCCGATTCTCTGCGCTTAACATCTGATACATGATTTCCTGCTTGATATGCTGTGCTAAAACTCTGATTAAGCTGCAGGTGAAAGGGGAAGATTCAAACACTCAAGGAGAGTCAATGGAGACCTTTCCTTGGAGTAGGTTTGTCTGTTTTTCCATCTCAGGTTGCAATGGGCACTGGCGCTGGCTGGAGCTGCTGTCTGGGGCTGGTCTGAGGAGGCTCAAGGAGTCCAGAGGAGCACAGAGGTAGCTGGTGGTTGCAGGTGAGCAGCTGGAGGCTGCAGGGAGATGGTGTCACCTGATGCTTAGTGGAGGAACAAAAGGAGCGGAGAAGAGTTGGCTGAGAAGAGTTCTGCTGCTTGAGTTCTTGCTGCGACTTTGTGTTCTCCACAACTTGCTTGCGTGTTCTGAAGTTCCATCACTTTGAGCAATCTTGAAGCAAGCATCCCTTGCTTGAGCACTTGGAGGAAGGAACAAGGAGCTTCAAGTCCAACAGCGAGAAGACACGGGGAAAGGGTTCTTGTGTGAGATCGTCGCTGGGTGGAGCTCAGGAGGAAGCTTGCTGTGTTCTTGTCTTTGCTAAGTGCTAAGTAAGATCTTTCTTGTGTTTCATTGTGCTTAAAGCTATATATGTGATTGAAACGCTGTGGAGAGGTTTCATCACCGAGAAGGAGGTTGCTTTCTATCCGGTGTTAACCGGGGCTTGATCTGCCCACGATCAAGGGATCACCCACCTTAAGGGCACGCCAAGGAGTAGGGGCATGTTATCCCCGAATCTTGTAAACCCTCCTTGTTAGCGATCCTGCTAGTTGTGGTTGTTTGCTTTCATTTTCTGTTTTTGTTTCCTGCACTTATCTGTTTCCATTGTTTCTTCCGCTGTGCTACTGATAAATTTGAGTGCAGAAATTCTATAAGTCTTTAAGTCCAAGTGATTGGCTATATTCACCCCCCCTCTCTAGCCATCCGGGTTCCAACAGACTGGACGACCTCAGTACAGTGAAGGGTGGCATGGAGGCAAGCTGGAGGCTTGCGTGCGCATCCGAGGGTCCTTGGAGAGCAGGGACGATGAGCTGATGGGCGCAGACTTCGAGGCATGCGTGAAGGATGGCATGGAGGCAAGTTGGAGGCTTGCGTGCATCCGAGGGACGGGAGCCGAAGATAAAGAGGGCTTGAAGGCAACAGTCGAGGCTGTGGAGGAGGAGTCAGTCGAGTCGTGAGGGTACGAGTGTTGTGTGATTATACTTGGGAAAGTCCTAGGGTCGAGTGCTGAAAGAAGTGTACTCGGGAAGGGAAACCCTAGGTGTGTGAGTAGGTCAGTCGACTGCCATTGGGGCAGTCGACTGGTAAAACTCACAGAAATGGTCTGGCCACTGGACCAGTCGACTGCCTGGACCAGTCGACTGCCCTTGGAGTAGTCGACTGGTGATAGCCAGAATTCGAACGTTAGGCATGTAACGGTCGGATTTTGGTGAGGGCAGTCGTATGCCCTTGGGGGCAGTCGACTGGTGGCGAGTTATCATCCTAGGGTTCTATTTAAAAAGGACTTCGTGGAGGCTGAGATCCTTGACGAAACTCGCTTGGGTAAAGTGAGTTAGTAGTCTTTTCTGCCCAGATATTGTCAAGGTGATTATGGCGAGGTTTCTCCACCCACAAGGAGCGACGAGGGCTAGCCGGAGGTTATCCGGGGAGTGACCCACCGACGGATTCTTGGATTAGTCACCCGTCCGGGGTGGATACCAAGTAAATCAGTTTGTTAGCATTGTTCTATATTGTTAGTTTTATTTTATTTGTATTTCCGCTGCACTAACAACTTTGTAGAGAACAACGAAAAATGCTATTCACCTCACTCTAGTGGACACGATCGATCCTACATTTGGTATCAGAGCAAAGGACCGCTCTTGATCGGACTAACCGCCGAGGGAGCACATGCTAGAGGAAGAAGAACAATGGAGGACAAATTCGGGGACAACATCTACACTCCACCGCCCTACGATCATGAAGACTTCAATTTTTGGAGGGCGAGAATCGAGACATGGTTTGGAATGGAGTGGACATGTTGAATTGCACTTGAAGAGTCGTTCGAAGTTCCAAAGGACAAGCACAGAAAGAGGCTTCGTCCTAGATATTGGGACAAAGCACAACAAGAACAATTTCGGGCCAATGAGAAGGTAATTAGTATTTTGAAAAATGTTTTGCCTAATAAAATTTTGAGTGATTTAGGGGAATACCAAAATGCATATGAATTATGGGATAAGTTGAAAAGATATCATGAGAACCCTACATCAATTCAAAGTGTTGAAGAGCCCGAAAAAGTAAGGTCAAGTGTCCACGTAGACTAAAGAGAAAAAGAGTTATCAACTTCATCAAGTAAAGAGGAGGAATTAAGCGAAAGATCATCAACCTCCTCAAGAGAAGAAGAGGAAGAGGTCACCACCTCAAGGATTGAGGGGGAGGAGAGACCCACTTCAATGCTGGATCAAGAGGAAGCATCCACTTCATCCAACGTTGA
The DNA here is from genome assembly GCA_024364735.1 of Boesenbergia rotunda. NCBI lineage: Eukaryota > Viridiplantae > Streptophyta > Magnoliopsida > Zingiberales > Zingiberaceae > Boesenbergia > Boesenbergia rotunda. The sequence goes on along the minus strand of JAGFNQ010010520.1, from coordinate 61,128 downwards.
AGAAGAAGCTTCTACCTCCACCAAAGCTAAATCAAAAGAGCACATCACATGCTTTGGTTGCAACGAAAAGGGGCACTACAAGGACAAGTGCCCAAAAGGTAAAATAGAGGTAAATCTAAACCAAGTTCAATTCTTTTTAAATCTAATATGAGGTGCAGGAATGGAGAATCCCAAGAGAAGAAGAGGAGGATTTGATGCTTCACGTGTGGTGAGCTAGGGCACTACTACACCAAGTGTCCAAGGAAGAAAGAGCTCAAGAAAATAGGACACTTGAGGAGATGGGAGAAAGAAGAAAGAAGGAAGAAAAGATCACATCAAGGGGGAACTTCAAGGGTAAGGGAGGTAATTCCTAACCCTAGATTAAAATGTAACTCAATTTCAAGTTCCTCATTGCATTTTAAAAATAATGATCATCCCTCCATGCATGCTAGTTTTCATGAAAAATGCTTAATGGTTCATAATTTTGGATTTAAGTATAATGATAGAACTAGGAGCAACAAGGTAGATCAAAATCCTAGGAGAAGCATGCATCATGATTAACCCAAGACCTCTAGATCTAAGGATCATGACACTAATCCCAAAAAGAGAAGGAATGTGCCTAGGAAAATGGGTAGTCCTGGGAATGTCCAAGGTGAACATATGAGTTCCAGGGTTAGAACTCTAGAAAGGGAAAATCAAGCCTTGAGGGCAAGACTTGATACATTAGAAAAGACCCTAGAAAGATTCATGATTGGATCTAAGGGTCTAGATATGGTATTGGGTAGTTTGAAACCTAACTATGATAGATCGGGTTTGGGATACCGATCTAAGACCTCCATTGCCAACAAAAAGAAGTATGCTGGGGAAGCATATAATCTTGGCAAGAAGGAGAAGACCAAAAATGGCAAGGGGATGCCATTTGAGGGTAGAAGGAACAACTTAACCAAAGACAAGGTGTCTAAGGTTAAGAAGGTTCATTTTGTAGGCCAAGAATCACCGGAGGTTCACCGGTGTGGCTTAGTGTGGGTTGAGTCACCTAAGCAGGTGGCTAAGGGTAAGAGCTCAAGGGGGAGCTCTAGGAGCCTTTGGGGTCCATGGTAAATGGATCTCAAAAGTTTCTCTCCTAGGAAATGAGGTGAATTGTGCCAAAAAGGGTTGGAAGACTTGGGTAAATCTTAATCCTAGGTTTTGGCACATTAAAAGGGAATTTAGGGAGAAAAGAATGAAAATACAATTATATTGGGTAAAATTGTGTTTTAATGTGTGAATACCACATAATTCCATGATAGAAATGAATTGTGATCAAGCATTGGAAGATACATTAAGGAGAAGTCGAAATTAGAACTTTTAGAATGAGTTTAAATGATACATTTTAGAGAAAATTGAGTTTCATGCCAATCTTGGGATCCGGAGTACATTTGTTTGGAATCATATTTTTCCCAAGTAGACATTGGCCCCACAAATCTTCCCACAAAATTTTATAATTTTCGGAGATTTGTAGAATTATTTAGGAATTTCTGAAATTGGGCTGAAAACCTTGAAAATCAGGTATTAGTCAACTGCCCCAGGGGCAGTCGATTAGTCTCAAGTCTAGAAACTCTCTGTGAGTTTTGGCAGTCGACTGCCATATGGGCAGTCGACTGATCAGTGAGAGTTTCGTGCCTATTGGATAGCAAGAAATTTCAAAATTGGATTATGGTTTTGGATTGAAATTCTTGTTTATGATTTCATACTCCTTGAATGAAGTGGTATCCCATGATTTAATAAGGCTTTGTTGATATCTTGAAAATCAAGGAAGATTGATATGTTTCCCTAGGTATCTAGGATTTAGAGTCAAAAAGGGAAAATTTAGGACAATTCCATGTGTCAAATTATAATGATAAGCCTTAGCAAACACATGAAATTCTAGATGGATTTGAAAATTGATATCAAAGTGTCCATCCTTAAGGAAATTAGAGAAATGTACCAAAAGTCAAGCACATTTGTATTCTTAATCAAAACATATTTTTCTAGGATAGAGCATATCCTAGCAAATGTGCTAGCAAATCTTTAGAGTGTTTAAGATTGTGTTGAGTTCTTGTTGGCACTAGGGATAAGGTTGGTTGGGGCAATCCTTTAATGATGTCTAAGGAAGAAAAATTTGGTGTTAGGTTGGGTAGAACTTAATTTGAGTTTATGGTGTTAAGTTTGGAGAAACTTGACCTTGGTGTTATGGTGTCAAGTTGGGTAGGACTTGACCTTGGAAAATGAAAATTGGGAGAAGGCATAGGTTAAGGGGGAGGTTGCCTCCTTGTTTGTCTTAATTTTCATAAGAAAATTTTTGGGTTTTGTGTCAAACTTGGGAATGGTGATAGATACATGATGAAATATATTTTTCCCAAGTAGGTATGAGTATCAAAAGTTCTCCACGAAATTTGGGAATTTTTGGAGATTTGTGAAATTTCTGATGCAATTCTGAAATTAGCCAGAAAATTAAGAAATCAGAGTATCAGTCGACTGCCAACAGGAGCAGTAGATTGGTCAGGGCTGGTGTGGGTATCCAGAAGCTGACTTGGGTTCGTATGATGGAAAACAAGTGTATGGGGGTCTAGCACACATTGTTTAGGATCATTGGGGATTGAAAGAATCGATAATTGGGATATTATTGGGGTCTTTTTGATGTTAGGCAAAGGTGGAGAAGTTTGAGTTTAAGTTGGGAAACCAAACTTATCATAGAAACCCTAGGTTTAGGGGGAGCTGAGATTAAGGAGGAGCATGTTTGCTCCGTTCTTGGCATAAGGGGAACCTGGGAGAGGTTCATAAAAAGCCTTTGTAAGTCTAATGTAGGGGGAGCTTGGGAGAAGCTTTAAAAAAACTCGTTTTGGTGAAAAATCCTAACTTAGAGGGTTAGGTGTGGAAAATTCCTAACTTGGAGAGTTAGGTGTGAGAAAGTCCTAGCTTGGAGGGCTAGGTGTGAGAAAGTCCTAGCTTGGAGGGCTTGGTGTGGAAAAGTCCTAACTTGGAGGGTTAGGTGTGGAAATTCCTAACTTGGAGGGTTAGGTGTGAGATGCCTTGGGATAGGATCTATCTTTGCATTGCATATGCATTTGTTTAGCATGGTTTTTGCTATTGACTACTATCTTGCTTTCCCTACTTAAACGTATTGCCAAACATTAAAAAGGAGGAGATTGTTGAGGCAATATGTGATCCGGAGTGACCAAGTGTTTTGATGTTTGGGCAAAGGGTTTAAGTTAGGTTTCCCTTGTGTTCACATATGTATATGTTGAGTGTGTAGGATGTACAGGTTACATATATGGACTTGACTGAACGACTTCAGTACGGTGAAGGGTGGTATGGAGGCAAGCTGGAGGCTTGCGTGCGCATCCGAGGGACCTTAGAGAGCAGGGACGATGAGCTGATGGGTGCGGACTTTGAGGCATGCGTGAAGGATGGCATGGAGGCAAGCTGGAGGCTTGCGTGCATCCGAGGGACGGGAGCCGAAGATGAAGAGGGCGCGAAGGCAATAGTCGAGGCTGCGGAGGAGGAGTCAGTCGAGTCGTGAGGGTACGAGTGTTGTGTGATTGTACTCGGGAAAGTCCTAGGGTCGAGTGCTGAGAGAAGTGTACTCGGGAAGGGAAACCCTAGGTGTGTGAATAGGGTAGTCGACTGCCATTGAGGCAGTCGACTGGTAAAACTCACAGAAAGGGTCTGGCCACTGGACCAGTTGACTACCCTGAGAGTAGTCGACTGGTGACAGCCAAAATTCGAACGTTAGGCGTATAACGGTCAGATTTTGGTGAGGGCAGTCGACTACCCTTGTGGGCGGTCGACTGGTGGCGAGTTATCATCCTAGGGTTCTATTTAAGGAGGACTTCGTGGAGGCTGAGATCCTTGACGAAACTTGCTTGGGTAAAGTGAGTTAGTAGTCTTTTCTGCCCAGATATTGTCAAGGTGATTGTGGCGAGGTTTCTCTACCCACAAGGAGCGACGAGGGCTAGCCGGAGGTTATCCGGGGAGTGATCCACCGACGGATTCTTGGATTAGTCACCCGTTCGGGGTGGATACCAAGTAAATCGGTTTGTTACCATTGTTCTATATTGTTAGTTTTATTTTATTTGTATTTCCACTGCACTAACAACTTTGTAGAGAACAACGAAAAACGCTATTCACCACCATCTAGCGGACACGATCGATCCTACATCTAAACCTCCTCCGCTTCTCAGGTCAATATGTCTTCTCTTCTAGCTCTTCTCGGGAATGAGCGGCATCCAGAGTGATTTTAATGTACTCCCGCAAGTGGACAGGAATGCCATCAAGCAATATAGAAGATATCGTATCCATAGGGATTAATCATCAATCACTAGAGAGTTTACAAGTGTGAGCTAGCTAGACTCACCAAACCTGTAAGTGTGATCGCACAAGAACAAAATCTATGGTCAGGAAAGAGGAAGGCTAGTGAACGAGGGGAGAAGACTATGTAGAAGGAATATCCTAGGGTTTAAGTCTCCTCATGATGATCTTTGATGTTCTATGGGGTGCTAGTATCTAGATCTCTATGTTTTAGCGTCATAGGAAGCCTAGCTAAGTATCGGAGTGACCTTGCGTATGCCACACTAGAGTATCTCCCCTTGCGGCTAATCGATGTCATTAGATAGACATGATAATTTAGAACGTCCGGTTAAAGGATTACTCTTGTCAATAAGGCTCCCCAGTTATACATTCTAGGTTATACAAATCATCTCTAACATGGGATTAGGGGAGATCCATTAAGTACAAACTAAATGTAACGACTCAGAAAATTCTCTTAATATTTGCCTTAAAATATTAAGCATGTCTAGATAATTTTCCGAAGGATCTAGAAATATTAGTACGAACCTTAGCCTAGAAACCCAAGGTTCTCTCATTTAAATTGAGAAACTAAGTACTAAGGGGCCTTATAGGGGCTTTCTAGTACCATTATTATGGGTAGTTTTAAGTAAAATTTAATTTAAAAATAGATGGATTGTAATGAAAAATATTAACATAATTATGGGGGAATTTTAAAGGAATTTTCGAAAATAATAGGAAATAAATTAAAAATAAAATAGAAAATTAGTGGATGCACCAAGGATTGAACCTTGGACCTCTTGTACAACCAAGCATGCACTAACCAATTCACCTAGCAAGGGAGTGCTAGGAGGGAATGAAGTGGATATTAGTTAAGGTGTAGGAAATGAAGAGACACCAAGAGAAGAGGCACCATGACTCTTCATTCACCCCTTTTCAAAATGATATAAATAGGAAAGGAAGTTACAACTTCCCTTCTCTTCTTCATTTCTTCTTCCTCCTTGCTTTGGCCAAAAATTCAAGGTTCTCTCCCCCTTGAGAAAAGTTCCACCAAGGACCCCATCTTGAAGATCTAAGGCCCCCTACAAGGATACAAGGACTAAGGAAAGTTTAGAGACAAGGAGGTTCTCTTGTTAACTTTTATTCGAAGTTTGTAAGCAAGATCAAGGAAGGTAAATCCCTCTCACCTGTGGTATGATAGCTTTCAAAGTTATATGCAATGATCTAAGTCTTATTGGCATGATATGTTGGAAAAAAAATCCATGAATAGGGCATGAAGGTTTCGGCCAAGGCACACCTTGGGCTAGAAATCATGTTAAAGACTTGATTTATATTTGCAAATGGTTACCTATGATAAGTGAAGTATAAAAGCATGATGTTTGAAGTTTTAGGGCACCCTAAGTACCCCTTAGGGTTTCGGCCATTTCCAAGATTAGACCTAGGTTTAATCTTCAATTCTCCAAGCATGCTTAGTAGGTCTTGCTATGATATTGTAGGGATGAAAGTAGTGATTTGTATAAATTTTCTATGGGTTTGTTACCCTTATGGGTTTCGGCCAAATCATGTACTAGGGCTAAGGCTTAGGGTTAAGTCCAATCAAGGGTTAAATTGGTCTTCCATAGTATGATATGCAAGGTATAAGATGTTAATCTTACCCTAGGAAAATTTTCTATGAACTTAGTTTTCTTCAAGTTTCGGCCAAGACGCCAAACTTAGGGTTTGGTTTGGGTTCGGGTCTCAGGAATGCTTGTTATAAATTACCATGATGCTAGTATATTTTTAAGCATGATGTAAGGACCTCCATGTGACTAAAATCCTAGTTGATGTGTTATATAACATGACTTTGTATGCTTGATGTTAAGTTATGTTTTAATCATGAATATTTAGGTCATATGCCATGAAATGCATGTAATTGATGTAGAAGTAGGTTATGATAAATATGATGATAATGCATGAATATTGATAAATGCTCATAATAAATTTATGAATCATGATGATATATATATACATGTTTTATGATGAATGCTATGAACCCTAGTAGTAGGTGTTAGGTTCATATGTAGCTTATCATCCATGCCATATGATGAATGCTAGGATTATGTATGCTAGATGAAATGTATCATGTATGAGGTGTATGTTTATCATGTATCATGATTGTGCAAGCTTGATGAACCCGGATAAGGTTATGACTAGAACCATGATTATGCATGTATGTCCTATTATGTGAATATAGAATGATAAGTATGAATGAAGTTGATGGTTATGCCTTAAGTATGAATGATAAGTATGAATGATGAAGGCATAACGATGATATGAAATAAGTATGAATGATGAAGCATGCATGTTTATTTTTATGTATGAGGCTTGTACCGGACCGAAGTAAGGGTCCAAGGGATGGGCACCTTAAGAACGCCCCGGTTCTGGACTACCGACTATGCTGTCCACGGTTCTGGCACTACCGAAGCTGTGCAACAGGGATGGGCACCTTAAGAACGCCCCGGTTCTAGGACTACCGACTATGCTGTCCTTACCCTAGTAGGTTGAGGGTAGCTACCTCATATTTACTTAGGGATGCGCGCTTATGATGTATGTATGTGGTACAAGCCGGGGACCCCAATGATGTTATGTTTATGTTAAGCATTTAAAAGTATGATTTCAAAACTAAGCATCCTTATGTAGTAAATGCATTAGACTCATTCATACATCCATGTTATGCATCGCGCCAAGGTAAGTATATTTTATGTTTGTGTTTATGCTCATATTTCATGTCATGTATAAGTATGCCTTATGTTCATGTATGCTAAGAATTATGTTATGATAAGCATGCCTATGTTCATGTATGCTAAGAATTATGTTATGATAAGTATGCCTTATGTTCATGTATGTTAGGAATTTTGCCCAAGTATAAGTATGTTTCATGTCGTGTATGTATGTTTTATACTCATGTATGTTAAGATTTATGCCATGTTAAGTAGGGTATAGATCTATGGTGATGTTAGGAATCATGCTATGTTAGTTGTTCATATGCTTATGACTTATGCCATGACTATGTTTATGTTTATGTTCGAAGTTACGCTATGTCAGATACTGATATGTTTATGTTTAAGTGACGTATGGTTTTAGTGAGTAGGAAAGGGTTTTACTAAGCCTATGTGCTTATAGTTTTATTTTCCTCATACCGCAGATCAAGCAAGGGGCTATTAAGGGAAGCTGCAGGAGAGGCAGAAGCATGTGTGTGTGTAGCAGTGACTTGGCAAAGATTCTCATATTCTCACATAATGCATGTCTTGGGTGTGAAAATGTTTTCTTAAATTTTAAGCTATGTTTTATGGTTATGATTAATGGGTGACTTAAGACTTATGATGCTACCTTTATAGATAAGTACATACTGCTTATGATGATTATGAATAAGTCATGGAATGGTTAAGTTATGATATGATGCCATGTATGAATGTTCCATGTGTTAGTTGCATGGTTAAAAGCATGTTAAGAAAGAAAAATGTTTCCACTGCATTAAGATAGTTTTTTTATGCACATGTATGTTTAGCGTAACGACGCCCATCTCGCCACACCAAGAGTTGTGGGAGAAAGGCGGGCGTTACACTAAAAAAAATGATTATCGAGGTTGGGTAACGTCGAACCTCGGGCGACCGACCTGAACCCATGGAAGTTTTCCATCGGTTGTTATTAGGATGTATACTAAATGCTTAGCTTTTGTATGAACATCTATATTTTGGAATGAGAATCACATGATCATTGTTTGCATTCTATAATTGATATATTCATGCTATTATCTAATACATTACATTGTATTTATTTTTATGAACGGTAAATTATATCATCAAGAAAATAGTACTACAAACATGTGTCATAGGATAACGATAGCCACTTGACTTTGATGAAGTATCAAATCCAAGTAGCTGTCCCCAGTATGACCCCATATGTACATGTATGCATACCCTCACAATACCATCCCCAAAATACAACCATCATCGCATCTAGTCTCGCATCCCTCCTCTCACAAATGTGGCCAGGTTCCCCAATGCGTGGGTCCCTGCTCCTCCGTCTCCTGTGCCGTCATCTCTCCTCCAGTATCACTGTCATCACTAGTGTGGCGCTCCATCCTGACACCTCCTGTATCAGTAGCTGAGGTAATCCAATCTGCAACACTAAGTGAGCCACTCAGGTACTAACCCCTGGTGCTGCTGTCCAGTGTGCCTGCAGTCAGCGTGGGCGTCAAAATGATGCATCCTCAGCCATCCTGTCACAATGTGCCCATCTACTCCATGTAACTAGCCAAAATGAGTCGGTAGCAACCAATCGATCTTGTTATCAGAAGATCATGTTATCAGTCCCTTGTAGAGTATAAGTAGAGGATCACAACCTAGATGGTTTTAGACAAACCATTGGCATAATTGTAGTGTAATTTGGTATTGGTTTATCTTGACCATAGAATTATACTAGTACACTTTGTGTGTATTGAGCAGGACCGATATAAAGGTGATTCAATTTATACAGACTATATAATTGAATTAGGCCTCAAATATTATAGTGTACATGCTCTTAATCCCAATATAATAACGGGCACATATACTTAATATCTATTTCTTTGATTTACCAATGGGCCAGATTTATTTGTTAAATCGATAGACCCGGTAAATTAGGAAATAATATTATTTACATGGTGTGTCGTTGATTATAGAAGGAAACCGTGTCCTGATGCGTCAGGTTGATGATGCCCCCTTGAGGAGCTCATAAAGTTCATCATGGAAATCCTGCAGGTGGACTTGATCCTACATGATGATAAGGTTGAGTGATACTACTCATGGAGTTAGATATTAATTAATTAAATTGTCAGTAATTTAATTAATTAATGGACATTCGAGATCTTAAACACGGGGAGAATTTGTACACATAATAGGTGGAGCCCATATTTAATTATGTGAGTTGGTGAGGTAGTATAATGATGATCCTTTAGTGGATTGGATCATCATTAATGGATCGAGCTTTGATCCAGTAGGTGGCCAAGGCCTAACTCCTCCTCATGGTCTCTATTGTAGCCTATAAATACCTCATGTGTCATGAGACCAAGGCATAACATCCATAGCAAACCCTAAGTCTCTCTCGTATTCTCTCTTCCTCTCCCTCTCTCCTAGGGTTTGGGCGGCGCCGGTGGAAAAGGTGAAGAAGGTTCACGGTGGGAGGAAGAAGAAGCTTCTTCTTCATATTCTTCTCCTCCTTTCTTCTCCATCTCTTGATCATGCTCAACTAGGTGGATGAAGGACTGGTCAGCGGCGAGGAAAAGCTTTCCTCTTGTGCTGGCGGCAAGGAAAAGGGAAGGTGGTCGGCGGCGGCAGCTTGGGTTTGGAAGAGGAAGAGAATTCTTCTCTCTTCTTTTTCTACTCCTTCTTCTTCATCTTGTTCTCTCCTTCCTCCTTGGCATGCGGAAGCTGGGAGCAAAGAGGAGGGGCGGCGCACGCAACCAAAGCCTAGGGTTTTGGCTAGCGGCAAGGAAGAAGGATCTCTAGGGTTTCGGCCAAGCTAGGGAGAAGGAAGAAGGTGACTTGGTGACTTTGTTTCTTGGAAGATTGTCGCCCACACGACATCCAAGAAGAGAATAGGTCATATGGTAGAAGACCAAGAGGTAAACAAGAGGGGTTTTTGTTTCATTCTTATTCTTAATCAATTGTATGTTGTTAATTAACATGGACCCCGATGATAAACACGAAAACCGGTGATCCATTCATCGTCTATTCTGTGGCTAATCGGTTAGACGAGTTAGATTGCTTGAACAACATGTTTGTTCAAGCGGTCACTCGAATCAGTTAGTACGATGATGAGTCGATTGCTTGGGTAATTACCCTCCATCCGGATTTGTTTTAGTTAATAAAATTTTAATCCGGGGACATGTAGAGGATTCCCATGAGCACAACCGAAACACAACAATTGGTATTAGAGCCAATGGTTTCCGATTTTATGTGTTTTGGATTCGGTTACTTTCATGCATTTTATCATGCATAATTTGATGTCGGATAATAGTAGGATGTGCATAGGTTAACTCTTTAGTTGCAGGCATAAGATCCGACTATTATGGCTTATGGTTGATTGTATGTGATTGTGTGTGCATGTTTGTATTATTTATTTGAATTCTCGGGGTTGACGAGGCTAGATAGTATTTAATTTTTGAAATTAAGTACGATATTGTTTAGATGTTCATTTTAGTTTACTATCGATCTATAGGATCGATGGATATAAATTAAAATAGTTTATTTTTATCTCGGCTCAGAGCTCCTTCATGGATGAGGCTTGCGCATGGTGCTTGGTGATAGGACCGTGACGGTCAAGCTAGAGGGGGGGGGGTGAATAGCTTCCTTCGATTTTCTTCCTACAATCGTTAGTGCGCAAGCGGAATATACTTAAAAACAAAAACTAACGAATAAGAATGACACACCGATGTATGTGGTTCGGAGATGATGCTCCTACTCCACGACAGTCCATAAGGTGGGCGATCCCTAATCCTTCGGTGGATGTTTCCCTGGAGCACATTCGGCTAAATCTCGTAGCTCCTTGTGGGTGGAGAAACCTCACTACAACTTCTGGACACTACCTGAGCAATAGAGGCTACTAACAAGTTTTGACCAAGTAAGTTTTGCCAAGAAGAAGAAGCCTTAAACGAACTCCCTTAATAGAGCTTGAGGCTGAATATGACCCTTACCAGTCGACTTCCCCAGGGGCAGTCGATGTTGGTGTAGATTGCACCCAAGTCAAACCTGTGTTTTGATATTGGCAAAAGGGTTCAAAAGTTAAGGGTTACTTGTTGTTTAACAAGTTTCTTGAGTGTACAGGAAAAGCCCTAGCGAAGGAATGCTAGGCACTGTCGAAGGACTGCCAGAAAGGAAAAGCCCTAGCGAAGGAATGCTAGGCACTGGCGAAGGACTGCCAGACAGGAAAAGCCCTAGCAAAGGACTGCTAGGCTCTGGCGAAGGACTGCCAGAATGGACAAACCCTAGCGAAGGAATGCTAGGCCCTGGCAAAGGGCTGCCAGAAGAAAAGACCTAGCAAAGGGCTGCTAGGCACCAAGCGAAGGGCTGCTTGGTACTCAAGACCTGACAAAGGACCGTCAGGCAAAAGTCCAACTGGAGGATCCGGTTGGCACCAGGTAAATTCTCTCGAGAGGAGTAGGTGAGGACGCGTTCCCCTTGAGGGAACATTAGGCGTCGGTTCGACCTAGGGCTCTATTTTTGAGACCAAAGTCAGAACCAAGACAGCTAAGGCTGTATAAAATAATAATATAATTGTTATTTGGACTAACCCTGGATGCAGGATCGAAGGACTGAGTATCTGCAGCTCATAGAGCCTCAAAGGAGTGAGGCAGAAGCTGAGCAGGGCGCCCCGGACGATCCGGGCGCCCCCAAGGTCAACCCAAGTCTGTAAGAACCTCAACGCGCTTCACCCCGCTTGTTGCGGGCGCCCCGCGTGTCGCGGGCGCCCCCACTGCCAGCTGCCGAAGCGCATCCCTGCGAACGCGCTTCGCCCCGCTTGTCGCGGGCGCCCCGCGTGTCGCGGGCGCCCCCACTGCCAGCTGCCGAAGCGCATCCCTGCGAAGCCGAGGAGATGAGGCTTTGACCGGTCAATGCGGGCGCCCCGAGCCATCTGGGCGCCCCGGTCAAACCGGATCCCGAGGATAAGGGGATCAGACGGCGACCGAGCAACAACGGATCTGCTGCCACGTGGGGGGGCGCCCCCGTCGACCAGGGCGCCCCCAGGCCCTATATAAAGGGCCCTCGACCTCCTTCTTCAGATCATCAATTACTGCGACACTTCCACGCTCTTCTGCTTCCACGACACGCTCCAGAACTCTTTCAACTCGAGCTGACGACGTCCTGCTGCTCCAACACTTCGATCTACACCGGACGTCGGTAACGAAGAGCTTAATTAAGTTTACTAGGCTGATTCTGTAATACTTTTTATTGTAAACTTTCTCGAACGTATAGAATTGCCCGCAGAAAACGGTCAACGACCGTGGGCCTTGGAGTAGGAGTCGACACAGGCTCCGAACCAAGTAAAACGACCGTGTTAGCATTGTTTTTGTGTCTTATTTCCGCTGCGCACTTACTCTTTTTAAATCCGAACGATTTGCGACATTAACCCCCCCTCTCTCGCATTTCTCGATCCAACAAGTGGTATCAGTGCACCCAAGTCAAACAGGGGCAAAAGGGCCCTCTCTCTTGTGGCTTATGAAATTAATTTTATAATAGTTACTTGGAGTAGGAGTCGACACAGGCTCCGAACCAAGTAAAACGACCGTGTTAGCATTGTTCTCTCTCTCTTTTCACTGTTCAAATTACATTTGGGTTTAGACTGTTACGAATTGATATGTTTTATTAGTCTTAACCTTTATGCTTAAACTGCTATCTTTTTCCTTAACTTTGAATTGTGTTGCCATAATCAAAAAGGGGGAGATTGTTGGTGCAGGAAGCACCAGATCAAACCTTGTTTTGATATTGGCAAAGGATTCAAAGTTAAGGGTTATTTGTTGTCTAACAATGCTGCTTGAGAGTGCAGGAAACAAAGTCCTAGCGAAGGGCTGCTAGGCACCTGACGATGGGTGATAAGCACCATTTTATTGATTATTTTAATTGCTAAAATCCATGTTTGACCCATGTTTTTATTGCTTAATTATGATTTTCCCTAGGTTTTGGAACTTTATCTTATTTTGGACTTAATTGCAAAATTACACAATTTTCGGATTATTTGGCCACTAAATTCTTGATTTAATTTTTGTAGGCATCAAGGTTCAAGGATCTAGGGCATATTGGGTCAAACTCGAGTTGGAAGTGGCCCGGATCAGATTATCAAGATCACGATTAAATCTGAGCCGTTCGATTCGAAAGCAGCTAGATCTGAGCCATCCGGGATGATCTGAAGCCATTCGAGCTTGGGCTAGGGTTGATCAAGCACCCTGATCAAGATCTGAAGGTTTCACCACAATCAGAGCTCAATCAACCGTTGGATCAAGCTTGGAGGGCTCTAGAGCGTCCAATCACAGATAGAGTTGATCTGGACCGTCCGTTGCATATCTGGAGGATCCGAGATACCACGAGGCAGATCCTGACCCCAGATCATCATCATAAAAGTTTGGATCCAATCAGACCAAGATCAGCCGTTGGATTGAAGCAAATCAATCTGGACCGTCCATGCATGAATACTTAAGGAAAATTTTGGCCGCAGCTTCCCTATCGCGTCTTCGCCGCTACAGTGTCTTCCCTTCCGTGTGTTCTTCGTGTTCTTGCATTTTTCTCTCCATCCGAAGGCGTGATCCCTCGACTCTTGATTCAGAGCTAGTGCTAGGTCGTCGAGGAAGCCATCAGTGAAGTTTCTGGATCAGATTTGCTCAATTCGCAGTACTGTTGAGAGGTTTCCGCAGTTCTGGTCACTTGGCGTCTTTTGATCGGCTGTGCTCGATCACACCCCAACTGAGCTATCTAGAGGGGTTCCCTAGAGAGCTTAGATCATCATCCATCCATTTTCGCACACCGATGCAGCCGAAATGAAGATTCCGATTGGAAATTTCAGAAATGAAGCAATCTGAACTTGACTCAATCGCAGATGACATTTTCTCCACGATTTGCTGAGTTTGCGGGTCCGATTCTCTCCCTTGCTTGACAACCAAGGAGTACCTGAGCTGAAGAAGGAATCGAGGAGTAGATTTCCTTAGTTTAAATCTTGTTTTAGCTGTAGAATTCAATTCTGTCGAAATCTGTCCTGTTTTCTGCGATTTACAGTTTTCAGTTATCTTAGTTTGTAATTTCTGAATTGTTTAGCTTAATTAGGATTTTGATCTTCAAGTTAAGTTAACTAGGAACGTGTTTGATGATAGATTAAGTCAGATTTCAGTTTGCTTTAGCTTAATTTCTTGCGTGCCAAGTCAAATTGCTGTGTGCCACTTTAATTCTGAAATTCCCATTCAGTTTATGAGTTTGTCTTAAATTTCTTGTTTTCTGAGTTGTTTCCGAGTTCTTAGTTGTCAATCTTTGCTTAAGCATCAGATAGATGGCGTATGTTAGTTAGAATAGCACTTAATTGTAGTCTTCATAATCCAAAATCAGCTTGTGTGCCAACTTGATTTCTGAAATTCCTTTCAGTTTCTGATTTGTATCAGAATTTGATTGTCTACATCATTTTTATTCTGTTGATTCCTGCTTTAGAGTCCTAAATCTGTTTGCTTAGTTGACATGAACTTTGGTTGTGAATTTTCGGCAAAGCAGTTCACGTTTTTAGCTTAGCAAATCATCACATTTCTGAAAATCTGATTTCATTACTGCATTTCCTTTATTTCTGCAATCGGTTCTTTGTTTCAAATTGTGTCTACATGAGCTGTTTGTTCATCCATTGTTGCCAAATACTTCAGTGTTAGTTTGCTCTCAAATTTTAGTCTGTAAGTTGCATTCCAGATTTGCTCGAATCAGTTCTTAGCACAAAAATTCAGCCCTCGGCACAAACATTTTCCTCTTGCGTGCAAACTACCTTGAACCCTCTTGCATTCGACTTTAACTAGCTTTTGTGGCATGTGATAGTCTTTGAATTCAATAAGCTTGCACTCATTCATATCTGAATTTTATTGGCAGTGGTTAGGTTCCAAAAACATTATAGCTAAGTTGATATTTGTTGCTTGAGTAATCTCCAAAATTTCCTTTGCATTGTTTTGTGATAATCTTGTTTGATTCCGAAAATCCCATCACTGTTTTTCTTTACTTCATTGCTTGGCATTCCCTTTGGTTTGTTGCAAAAAGAAAACAATTTACCATAATAAATTTGCAAGTGCTTGAGTAAGCTTCCATTAGGTTAAGTACTAAGTGTCATTTCTTTGTTTAGCTCTTTTGTTCACTTATCTTTATTTTCATTTCATTCTCATTCTCAATTGCAATTTCAATTTCGATTGTATCCCAAAACTAAAATCCAATTACTTAAGTGAAATCCCAAAAACGACACATAATCACAAGTTTGAATCAAACTAGACAACTATCCCCGAGAAAAATACGACCTGTGGCCCCTATATTACATTTTCATACTTTTGAGTTGTAAAAGGGTTTCCAGCTATTCATTTATAAATTCTAAATTTGAAGCCCACATTCGTGACACATAGTTTGGGCTCGTCAAATTTTTGGCGCCGTTGCCGGGGAACTGTTAGTTGACTTGTTTGATTTTAGCTTGTACACTTATTGCACATCATTCTTGATTTATTTTTGTGCTTATTGTCATATCTTTGGAGTTGATTTTATCTGTTTACTTGTTTATCTACTTTTACTGCGATTTGTTCTGTTTTTATGACCAGGTCTCTAGGTGCTGAATTAGAAGATTTCGATCCTGAGATTGAGAGGACCTTCAGAGTCAGGAGGAGCCAGGCCATTCTTTCTGAGACTACAGATATCCCTCCACTTCAGACTATCAGCACTCACTCAGGCATTGACATGGCAGACCACCAGAGAACCATGAAGGAGCTCGCAGCACCTGACGCTGCATTTCAGTACTCCAGCATAGCATATCCAGAGATAGGGGGGAGTTTTGAGCTCAAATCGGGACTCATCAATTTGTTGCCAAAGTTTCAGGGTTTATCTGGGGAGGATCCAAACAGACACTTGCACGAGTTCCATGTGGTGTGCTCTACTATGAAGCCTCAGGGCGTTTCTGAAGAAGACATTAAGTTAAGAGCATTTCCTTTTACTTTGACTGGGGCTGCTAAGGATTGGTTGTATTATTTGCCCACTGGACATGTTGCTAGTTGGATTGAAATGAAGAGAGCATTTTTAGAGAAATTTTTTCCAGCATCAAGGACCGCCATTATCAAAAAAAGTATCTGTGGCATTCAACAAGTGGTTGGAGAGTCCCTTTATGATTACTGGGAGAGGTTCAAGAAGTTATGCTCTAGCTGTCCTCAACACCAAATTAGTGAGCAACTTCTTGTGCAATATTTTTATGAAGGTTTATTACCTATGGATAGGAGCATGATTGATGCGGCGGCAGGGGGAGCCTTGGTAAATAAAACTCCGGAGCAAGCTAGAGTACTCATTTCTAACATGGCGGAGAATACTCAACAATTTGGGAGTAGAGCACTCACTACAAGAGGGGTTCATGAAGCTCATGTGTCGCCTAGTGAACAAAAAGAAAGCAAAAGCTCTTTGTTGGAGAACAAATTGACGGAGTTGGCATCTTTAGTGACGCAAATGGCAGCGAACAATGTGAACCAAGCCTCAAATTCAACAACAACTTCATTTCCAAATCAAGTCACAAGAGTATGTAGCATTTGTTCAAGCCAAGAACATTATTCAGACCATTGTCCAAATCTCCAACAAGATGAATCGGTTGCGGCCTTGGCTAGAGCTCCATTCCAACGAAGAAATGACCCCTACTCATCTACCTATAATCCGGGTTGGAGGGACCACCCAAATTTGAAGTATGGTAACTCTTTTTACCAACAACCGCCTTCCAATCATCAAATTCAGCAACCTACACATCAATTTCAGCAGAGTTCACAGCAGCCACAACATGTTTTCCACCCACAAAATCAAAACTTTTAGCAGATTCAGCAACCTACACATCAATTGGAAAGTTCACGGCAAAGGCTGATGAAGGGATACTAGTCGGGTATTCCCTAGTTAGTAAAGCCTACCGAGTCTACAACAAGAAGTCTAGATTAATTGAAGAGTCTTCTGATGTTGTCTTTGAAGAAATTCCAAAAGTCAATGGTCAACCAGAAGATGAAGTCCAATTCGAACTTAGGAGACTAAGTTTGAATGAGAGTCCAAATGTTGTTGATGGTGATGAATCCGATGACGGTGAGCCTAGACAACCCCTTGATCAGCCAGATCCTGAGGCTGAGCCGATGTCTAGTGAACCCATTCAAGAAGCACCTCTAACACCAAGGCAAACTAGATTAGCCTCTAGTCATCCCCAAGACCAAATTGTTGGTGACATCCACCATGGGGTTAGAACTAGATCATTCTTCCGGAATGAGGCTAATGAAGTTGCCCTAATTTTCGAAATTGGACCTAGAAAAATTGATGAAGCATTAAATGATCCCGATTGGATCATTGCAATGCAAGATGAACTAGGTCAATTCGAAAGAAGTAAAGTTTGGGACTTAGTCCCTAGACCTAAGAAGACAACCATCATTGGAACCAAATGGGTCTTCAAGAACAAATTGAACCATAAGGGAGAAATCATTAGAAACAAGGCACGCTTAGTAGCCAAGGGCTACAGTCAAGTTGAAGGCCTTGATTATGATGAGACCTATGCTCCCGTGGCACGATTAGAGTCCATCCGATTGATGCTAGCATTTGCAGCACATCGTGGTTGCAAATTATATCAAATGGACGTCAAATCGGCTTTTCTAAATAGTCTAATTAGGGAAGAGGTCTATGTCGAACAACCTCCAGGGTTTGAGAGTACCGAATTCCCAAACCACGTGTTCAAGCACAAAAAGTCACTTTATGGTCTTAAACAAGCACCCCGAGCTTGGTACGAGCGGTTGTCAATTTTTATGATTGAAAAAGGCTTTGTAAGAGGCCAAATAGATCCTACACTATTTCTACGGAGAGATGGTGACAATATTTTTATAGCCCAAGTATATGTCGATGACATAATTTTTGGCTCGAATAACAAGTGCTATTTAAATGAATTCATTAGACACATGGAAAGTGAGTTTGAAATGAATCTAGTGGGAGAGTTGACTTTCTTCCTTGGACTTGAAATCAAGCAAACTCGCGATGGTATCCATGTGCACCAATCAAAGTATACACAAGAAATGCTTTGAAAATTCAACATGAGTTATTCAAAAGAGATAACCACTCCCATGGCTACAAATACAAGATTAGATAATGATGAGAGTGGTAAACCCGTTGATTTGACTCAATATCGAAGCATGATAGGGAGTTTGCTATACCTCACAGCTAGTCGTCCAGATATTCTTTTCGCTGTGGGTATGTGCGCAAGGTATCAAGTTTGTGCCAAGGAATCTCACTTAATCGCTGTCAAGAGAATTTTGAGATACCTTAAAGGCACAATTGGAGTCGGTCTTTGGTACCCCCGTACCGAATCTTTTGATTTAATTGGCTATACTGATTCCGACTACGCTGGATGTAAGTTGGATCGGAAAAGCACAAGTGGGGGTTGCCAATTCTTAGGTTCATCCTTAGTTAGTTGGTCAAGTCGGAAGCAACATTGTGTTGCTCTCTCCACGATCGAGGCATAATATATCGCCATGGGAGAGAGCGTATCACAATTGTTGTGGATGATTCACACTCTGGAGGTCTATGGATTAAGTTACAAAAATGTGCAAGTGTTGTGTGACAACATTAGCACAATTAACCTAACCAAGAATCTAGTCCATCATTCTAGGACCAAACATATTGAAGTACGTCACCACTTCATTAGGGATCATGTTGCTAGGGGAGATATTATACTATCACATGTAGAGTCCAAGTCGAACCTCGCTGTCATTTTCACTATACCACTTCCCGAAAATGAGTTTAGTTTACTAAAAAGGGTGTTGGGAATGTGTCGTGCTTCTTGAATTTCAAAATACATTCAAAACCCTTCATGATTATTTCAAATTGTTGGGAAACAATTGGGTAACTTTGGGGACATCTCACACAAACTATAAGGTTTACCAAAACGTTTTTGTTTGCTAGAAATGGGGTGAGATGCTAGGATCAACTCGATTTCTCAAAATGTCAATGCATCCCTTGAGAAATTAAGTTGACGAGATAAAAATCACTTCGGTGACCAAGTATGGGGAAACCAATGCATAACACATGTGTATTTGGCTCCATGATCATACTTGGACATTCCAATCAAGGAAACTTGATTGGAAACATGAATTTGGCACAATCTTGGTTAAAACTTGTTTGAATGACTGTTGATTGAGTTTGACTCCACTTGGATGGAGCAAAGTGTTTGTTCAAACCATAAGGACCTTTGATCTTTGTTTAGGGATCAATTTTAGTCATGAGATCATGTCTAAGTTCGATAAACTTCATCAGATCTCGTTGGAAAGATTCTGAAAATCTGAAACTGAATGTTTCAGATCGTATCAGGGAGTATCAGGAACCCTGATCGGTCACCGGACCGATCAGGCCTAGGGCTGATCGGTCCCTGGACCGATCTGGCTCCATTCTGCATTGATCGATCCACAGACCGATTAGAGGGGTCACAGAGACTTTGCGAGATTTCGGCCAACCTTTCTGTGCTAGCCTGGGTCGGTCCCCAGACTGATCTGGCACCTTGTGGTGATCGGTCCAGAGACCGATCAGGAGGGCCTCTCGAAAATCATCTGACCCTACTGTTCGCATCCTGATCGATCAGCTGATTGATCAGGAGCCTGCCTGATCGGTCACCTGACTGATCAGGCTCAGGCCAGTCCGATCAGGCCAGAGACTGATCGGTTTGGGTGCTATCAGATCGAACGGTGATCCGTTCAGGAGCATTAAATTGTGGTTGGTGGACCGATCCACCAACCAATTAACTCCTTCACAACTCCTCATTGTCGAACCCTAGCCGACCAAAAACCTCTCACCACCGAAGCCTTCTACTGCGCATGCAATCTCCCTGCTTGAGTAATCTCCAAAATTTCCTTTGCATTGTTTTGTGATAATCTTGTTTGATTCCGAAAATCCCATCACTGTTTTTCTTTACTTCATTGCTTGGCATTCCCTTTGGTTTGTTGCAAAAAGAAAACAATTTACCATAATAAATTTGCAAGTGCTTGAGTAAGCTTCCATTAGGTTAAGTACTAAGTGCCATTTCTTTGTTTAGCTCTTTTGTTCACTTATCTTTATTTTCATTTCATTCTCATTCTCAATTGCAATTTCAATTTCGATTGTATCCCAAAACTAAAATCCAATTACTTAAGTGAAATCCCAAAAACGACACATAATCACAAGTTTGAATCAAACTAGACAACTATCCCCGAGAAAAATACGACCTGTGGCCCCTATATTACATTTTCATACTTTTGAGTTGTAAAAGGGTTTCCAGCTATTCATTTATAAATTCTAAATTTGAAGCCCACATTCGTGACACATAGTTTGGGCTCGTCAAATTTTTGGCGCCGTTGCCGGGGAACTGTTAGTTGACTTGTTTGATTTTAGCTTGTACACTTATTGCACATCATTCTTGATTTATTTTTGTGCTTATTGTCATATCTTTGGAGTTGATTTTATCTGTTTACTTGTTTATCTACTTTTACTGCGATTTGTTCTGTTTTTATGACCAGGTCTCTAGGTGCTGAATTAGAAGATTTCGATCCTGAGATTGAGAGGACCTTCAGAGTCAGGAGGAGCCAGGCCATTCTTTCTGAGACTACAGATATCCCTCCACTTCAGACTATCAGCACTCACTCAGGCATTGACATGGCAGACCACCAGAGAACCATGAAGGAGCTCGCAGCACCTGACGCTGCATTTCAGTACTCCAGCATAGCATATCCAGAGATAGGGGGGAGTTTTGAGCTCAAATCGGGACTCATCAATTTGTTGCCAAAGTTTCAGGGTTTATCTGGGGAGGATCCAAACAGACACTTGCACGAGTTCCATGTGGTGTGCTCTACTATGAAGCCTCAGGGCGTTTCTGAAGAAGACATTAAGTTAAGAGCATTTCCTTTTACTTTGACTGGGGCTGCTAAGGATTGGTTGTATTATTTGCCCACTGGACATGTTGCTAGTTGGATTGAAATGAAGAGAGCATTTTTAGAGAAATTTTTTCCAGCATCAAGGACCGCCATTATCAGAAAAAGTATCTGTGGCATTCAACAAGTGGTTGGAGAGTCCCTTTATGATTACTGGGAGAGGTTCAAGAAGTTATGCTCTAGCTGTCCTCAACACCAAATTAGTGAGCAACTTCTTGTGCAATATTTTTATGAAGGTTTATTACCTATGGATAGGAGCATGAATGATGCGGCGGCAGGGGGAGCCTTGGTAAATAAAACTCCGGAGCAAGCTAGAGTACTCATTTCTAACATGGCGGAGAATACTCAACAATTTGGGAGTAGAGCACTCACTACAAGAGGGGTTTATGAAGCTCAAGTGTCGCCTAGTGAACAAAAAGAAAGCAAAAGCTCTTTGTTGGAGAACAAATTGACGGAGTTGGCATCTTTAGTGACGCAAATGGCAGCGAACAATGTGAACCAAGCCTCAAATTCAACAACAACTTCATTTCCAAATCAAGTCACAAGAGTATGTAGCATTTGTTCAAGCCAAGAACATTATTCAGACCATTGTCCAAATCTCCAACAAGATGAATCGGTTGCGGCCTTGGCTAGAGCTCCATTCCAACGAAGAAATGACCCCTACTCATCTACCTACAATCCGGGTTGGAGGGACCACCCAAATTTGAAGTATGGTAACTCTTTTTACCAACAACCGCCTTCCAATCATCAAATTCAGCAACCTACACATCAATTTCAGCAGAGTTCACAGCAGCCACAACATGTTTTCCAGCCACAAAATCAAAACTTTCAGCAGATTCAGCAACCTACACATCAATTTCAGCCTTCCCAGCAGTTTCAGGACACATTCCAGCAACAATACCAACCTGTGCAACAATTCCAGCAACCTTTCAGCAATTACCAGCCGCCAAATCAACCTCCACAGCAATTCCAACAATTCCAGCAACCTACACATCAATTTCAGCAGAGTTCACAGCAGCAATTTCCTGCACAAAATCACAATTTCCAGCAGGGTTTTCAACCTTTCCAGAATCAATTCCAGCACTCGCAGTAGGGTTTTCAAAACTTTCAGCAGCCATTTCAGACAATTCAGAATCAAGATCAGCAAAATCAGCCTCAAATGCAGAATTTCCAGCAAGGTTTTCACCATTTTCAGCAGCCCTCATCCACCTATTCAGCGCCACACAAGTCATATGCAAGCTATGGGAGTTCTAGTGGTTCAAATTCGCAGCAACAACAACAAAAGATAGAGGATCTAACGCAACAATTGCTACAACAACAACAACACCAACAAAGGACGGATACCACTTTGCAAAACCTTGAGAGAACCATTGGACAAATAGCAAGTGGGATAAACCAAATGCAAGCTCAAGGGTCAAGCCAATTACCATCACAAACAACTCCAAATCCTAAAGGAAATGTGAGCGCAATAACTCTTAGAAGTGGGAAAGTTACAACGTCTCCGAAGAGTCCAAGAGCAGAATTTTCAGGAGACTGGACAGCTTCTCAAATTCCGGCCCAAAACAGCAATGATATGAGTTCAAATTTGGCTGATTCCACCCCTAGCACGTTCCCAACTCGATCCTCAAGCAACCCTCCAAATTTGGTGGCAAACGGAGAAGAAATCGATGCCGAGACGCAAAGGACAGCAGCTGTGACGCAGGAGACAGCAGGGCAGAATTTAACCTCTCCACTTCCGGCCAAAGAGAATGATGTTAGGGTTCCTCTACCCTTTCCACAGCAGAGAATACATGCCAAAAAGCAAGTGGAAGAAGAGAAGGCCAGAGAATTTCAAGAACTTGAGAATCTTTTTAGCAAGGTGCAGGTGAATGTGCCATTGCTTACCATGATCAAGCAAATTCCTAAATACGCTAAGTTTCTCAAAGATTTGTGCATTCACAAGAAGAGGTTGAAGGGGAATGAGTTAGTTAACATGGGCAAGAATGTTTCAGCATTGTTTCAGCAAATTCCCCAGAAATGCGAAGACCCAGGCGTTTTTACTGTGCCTTGTGAGATTGGAAGCAGTTTATTTCAGGATGCTATGTTAGATTTGGGTGCTTCCATCAATGTGATGCCTAGGTCAGTTTTTCAGATGTTGGGCATAGGCCCTTTACAGCCTACAGGAGTAGTGATTCAGCTGGCTGACAGACGCCAGACTCACCCAGCCGGAATGATTGAGGACGTGCTTGTTAAGGTGAAAGAGTTGATCTTCCCAGCTGATTTTTACATATTGGACATGGAGGGAGATTTCCTTGCACACCGTTCTCCACTTATTTTAGGCAGGCCCTTTCTGAAGACGGCCAGAACGAAGATTGATGTATATGCCGGGACACTTTCTATGGAGATTGGAGACACGATTGTACAATTTAGCCTTTTTGATACCATGAAGCATCCAAGAGAGGACCACTCTATCATGAGCATGGACATTCTAGAGGAGCTGGCGCAGACTGAGTTGGAGACTGAGGGATTTCTAGATGATTTTTCTGAAGAAGCTATTGATTCAGAGGAGGCTGAGAGAGTACTGACTGCTGATACTGAGGATTTTACAGAAGACATTTCAGACACGCTTCCAGCTGGTGACATTTTTCTAGGTGTAGGGGATTGCACAGAGCCCCAAGGATCACCTATTTTTACTGATATTCAGAGTGTAGGGGATTGCACTAAGCCCCAGGGACCACTTATTTCTACTGAAGAGGACCAGAGTGAATTGAAGCCATTACCAGGTCACTTAAAGTATGCATACCTAGGAGAGGAGCAGACTTTTCCTGTTATTATTGCACAGCATTTGGAGTCTGAACAAGAAGAGAAATTATTGCAAGTCCTGAGGCACTACAAAAAGGCAATTGGGTGGACACTATCAGATATACCAGGTATCAGCCCAGCTATCTGCATGCACAGGATCTTTTTAGAGGAAAATGTCAAACCTGTGAGGCAACCACAAAGGAGGCTCAACCCACTTATTTTGGATGTAGTAAAGAAAGAGGTGACTAGACTTCTACAGGCAGGTATTATTTACCCTATTTCTGATAGTCAGTGGGTTAGCCCTATTCATGTGGTGCCTAAGAAATCTGGAGTGACCGTGGTGGCAGATGAAAGTAATGAATTAGTACCCACCAGAGTCAAGAATTCCTGGAGAGTCTGCATTGATTACAGGAAACTCAACAAGGTCACAAGGAAAGATCACTTCCCTCTACCATTCATTGATCAGATGCTTGAGAGACTGGCAGGGAAGTCACACTACTGTTTCTTGGACGGATTTTCAGGCTATTTTCAGATTTGCATAGATCCAGAGGACCAGGAGAAGACCACCTTCACTTGCCCCTTTGGCACATTTGCCTATAGACGTATGCCCTTCGGACTCTGCAACGCACCCGGTACCTTTCAGAGATGCATGGTGAGTATATTCGGTGAGTTGCTAGAGGACTGCATGGAGGTATTTATGGATGATTTTTCAGTTTATGGCACGTCTTTTGATTCATGTTTGAATAACTTGTCTAGGGTTTTACATCGTTGCATTGAAACTAACCTTGTTTTGAATTTTGAAAAATGCCACTTTATGGTAGAGCATGGGATAGTTCTTGGACACATAGTCTCTCAGAAAGGTATTGAGGTAGATCCTGCTAAAATCAGTGTTATTTCTTCTTTATCTTACCCCGTATGCGTACGGGATATTCGAGCTTTTCTTGGACATGCAGGATTTTACCGCAGATTTATTAGAGACTTTAGCTTGATTGCTCGGCCCTTGACACGACTTCTGCAGAAAGATGTTGAGTTCCATTTTGATGAAAAATGCAAAGAAGCTTTTCATAGACTCAGGGAGGCTCTTACCTCAGCTCCTATTATTACATCACCTGACTGGTCTTTACCTTTTGAATTAATGTGTGATGCTTCTAATTTTGCAGTGGGAGCTGTATTAGCACAGAGGGTAGATGGAGCACCACATGTCATTTCCTATGCCTCCAAAACCCTAGATGCCGCCCAAGCCAACTACACCACGACTGAAAAGGAGCTTCTTTCCATTGTTTTTGCCTTAGATAGATTTAGATCATATTTATTGTGTTCTCATGTTGTTGTGTTTTCTGATCATGCAGCATTGAAGTACCTCCTGAAGAAACCAGATGCGAAGCCAAGGCTTATTAGATGGATGCTACTACTACAGGAGTTTGACTTGGAGATACGAGACAGGAGTGGCAAGGAAAATTTAGTAGCGGACCATTTGAGCAGATTGGAGGGAGATGGAGATCCCACGGCCATAGATGATGATTTCAGAGATGAGCAGCTTTTACAGATGCATGGTGAGTCACCCTGGTATGCAGACTTAGTGAATTTTCTTGTAGCTCATGTTTTTCCCACACACTTTTCGAAAGCTCAAAAGGATAAATTCAAAAGTGATGCAAAATATTATGTGTGGGATGATCCTTACTTGTGGAAATTTTGTAGTGATCAAATCATTAGGAGATGTGTACCAAATCATGAGTTTCATTCTGTACTCACTTTTTGCCATTCTTCAGCATGTGGTGGGCATTTTGGACCACAAAGGACTGCTAGAAAAATTTTAGAATGTGGATTGTACTGGCCCACTCTGTTTAGAGATTCATATAGATTTTGTACATGTTGTGATAGATGTCAAAGAACAGGAAACATAAGTGCTAGAAATGAAATGCCTCAACAAGCTATTTTATTTTGTGAGATATTTGATGTGTGGGGTATAGATTTTATGGGACCATTTCCTGCTTCTTTTGGATTCTTGTACATTCTTTTGGCTGTTGATTATGTTTCAAAATGGGTGGAGGCCATTCCCACCAGGACTGATGATTCATCTGTGGTTGTTAGTTTTGTCAGGTCAAACATTTTTTGCAGGTTTGGAATTCCAAGAGCTATCATAAGTGACCAAGGATCCCATTTTTGCAATAAGCACATGAAGGCTCTTCTTAATAAGTACGGGGTATTACATAAGGTTTCTACTGCTTATCACCCCCAAACAAATGGACAAGCCGAGGTGTCGAACAGAGAAGTCAAATCAATTTTGGAAAAGACCGTGGGACCTCATAGGAAGGATTGGAGTAAAAGGCTTGAAGATGCATTATGGGCATATCGCACCGCTTACAAGACACCCATTGGAATGTCACCTTATAGACTTGTGTATGGGAAATCATGCCACTTACCTGTAGAGATTGAGCATAAGGCGTACTGGGCAGTTAAAGCTTGCAATTTTGATGCTACTAAGGTGGGAGAAGAAAGGAAGTTGCAACTTCAAGAACTTGAAGAAATCCGGTTGGAAGCATTTGAGAATTCAAGGATATACAAAGAAAAGACTAAGAACTTTCATGACAAGCACATTGTGAACAAAGAATTTCGAATTGGTGACAAAGTGCTATTATACAAGTCAAGATTGAAATTGATAAGAGGTAAGTTGAGATCAAGGTGGGAAGGTCCATTCATTATAACTAATATTTTTCCCTATGGAGTTTTTGAAATTAGGGACGAAGCTAATGGATTGGTGTGGAAAGTTAATGGCCACCGGCTCAAGAGGTATCTTGAAGAACTAAAGGAGCTAGAGGTGGAGGATGTGTACGTTGAGGACGCTATCTACCCAACTTGAAAGGGGAGTTCACTAAATTTTGCACTCATTTTTCTTTGTATATACCATTTCCTAACTTTTTGCAAAAATAACTTCAAGTTTGCGTGAACAAGAAGTTTTCTCAAGTAGATACTTTTAAGTTCAAATAAAATTCTTCAATGTAAATCCCATGTCTTCTCACTTAGTACATTTTCATGGTTCTAGGAAATAAATGCTTAAGATACATGACATGAATAAATAGAATCATTGTAAATATCATTTCTTATGCTTTTAGCACTTTTCCTTACATGAGTAGAAATAAATGTATCCCTCTAGATTTGCTTCATGTCATGTTAGAGTCTTTTGAAATTAAATTAAATTTGGTTGTCAAGACTTAGAATTTAGTTCGTGGATGAAATCTTGGATGCTTGAGTACGATTTTGGCTTTAGACTCTTAATTGAAGATTTGAGATGGATTATTTTTACCTAGTGAGATTAGCCTTGTTTGTGACACACATGTTATTGAACTCTAGAACTTGCCTAGGTTCTTTCGAAATCATATTTCAATGGTTGGATCACATCTATAGAGACTAATCACTTTGTTTACTTCTCCACATCCACTTTGGCAAAAATCATAATTATCCTATTTGTCTTTCCTTATTCCTAATTCTAACCCCAATTTTTCTATGGATTTGTTTGCTTGGGATGTTTTCTTGATGCTATTTTGCCCGAGACGGACAAAGATTTAAGTGTGGGGGAGTGATTAGTGATTTGGGAAGAAATTTTTGTCAAGGATGCACTTCATTTCGAAAAAAATTTTGCCAAGTGAGTGATGTTTGGTGCCAAAAGTAAGCAAGAAGAAGTGGTTCGAGTTGGAAGCAATTGGAGTTGAGATTCTTCATTACATTGCAGGTGAAAACAAGCTGAAGAAATTCGAATGGAAGGCTGTAAAAGATGGGAAGGCAGCTATCTAACATCCTAATGTCGAATTGAAGTTAAACAAGTTGGAAATTCTGTTTGGATTAGAAATTGAAGTGAAGAAACTGATTTGAATTCCGGAAATGAATTAATTGGAGCTGCATTTCTTTATGCCAATGTGATGATCAGTCCACTTGAAACACTTGAGGAGGGAGTTGATCAGATTTGAAAGCTGAAAAGTTGAAGAACGGAAGCTGAAAACAAGCTGAAGACAACCCAATTTGAAGGCTGTAAAAACTGCATTTGAAGCTTGAAACAAAACAATTCAGAGGATGAATTGCAGTTGGAAAAATGCAATGAAGTTTAAAGAGAGAGTAAAAGCTGGAAAATCTGAAGCATTAAGCCATATTCTGAGCTGAGCAAAAACTACAAATCTGGAAACAAACTGTACCGAAGCCAAAGAGAAGTTTAAATGCTGTACAAAAGCTGAGTGAAAGATTGAGAACTTGCTGAAACTGAACTGAACAACAATTGTTACTGCAGAATACCACCTTTGAGAGCCTCTGAAATGAGGAAACTGAAAAGGGAGAAGCTGAACTGAAGCTGAAGCAGTCTGAAATTAAGGAAAGAACAAGCCAAATGAGTGCCAAAGTCTGAAAATGGCACGCAAGTTGCATTGGATTTGTTGCTGCGAGGGCTGGAATCTGATTTCCAGCTGAATACAGGCTGAGTGGACCAATTAAATGTTGCCGAGTGCTGAAGCCGTACCATCTGGGAACAATTTGACTTTCAGCAGAAATAATCCGGAAATACAGCTATGGGCAGAAAAGAAGAATGTGCCAAGTAAATCCTGCTAAACCTCCATTAGAGTTTGTGAGATTTGAGGCTAAAAATTTTTCTGAACTGAATTGCAAGGATGGTTTCTGGAATTGAGAAGTAGAGCTTCACCAGCTGCAAGTAAATTCGGAAATGCAGCTACCTAGTATCAGGATGTCAGAATTGAAGTTAAACAAGCTGAGATAAATGAAAAATCTGTGCAACTGATTGGATTTGAAAATTCAGAAACAAAGTGACTGAGATTGAAGCAACAAATGCATAAATGTATGTGACAAACAAGGAAAAACAGAATGTGTAGAGACTGATCGGAGCTGGAACTGAGTTGAGGGCTGTAAACTCTGAAAAAATTCTGAGATGAAGAAGCTAAAACTGAACTGCAGTTACAAGGAGAACTTGGAGTTGCCATGTCTTTGTGCCAACTGTGCTGATCAATCCATTTGAAGGTTACGGCAGTGTGATTGGGAGTTAATTCTGATAAGGAAGCACAGATGAACACATTTGAAGTTGTATACATCTGAAGTAATTGAAAAATCTGTGCCAAGTTCAAATGTGCAGAAATTGGTTAACTTGAAGAGAAATTGCTGCCAAGTTCAAAGGAGAGCTGCTATGGGGCAGATAACAAATGTAAGAAAAAGAAACAAAATCTGAACACAGCTGGAAAATCTGATCCAAGGCAGAAAAATTCTGTGCCTAAAACAGTTTATGCAGAACACACTCTGAAATTGAAGTTGAACTGATTTGAATCAAAACTGAGTTAAATTCAAGGGTGTTTGCAAAGGTTAAGCTGGACAGATCAGAACAACGCAATGGAGATGAGTTGAAAAATAAAGAAGAAAAAGGAAAAAGAAAAAAAAAAAAAGAAAGAAAAAGCTGAACGAATGCAGGAAACAATCTGCACTGCCGACAGTTATTTGGAGTTGATGAATGACAAGAATTGACTGAAAGTGAGTTACAAGATGCTGCAATTTGTAGAGCTGATCAATGTGCAGTGAAAGCAGAGATTACAATGCAGTGAAGGGCTGAAATTGGAACTCGGAATTGCTGAAAGGCAGCTGTGAAGATCAGAGATTGATGGATTGCAACTAAACTGAGTTTCTTTACAGCTTTACTAATCTTAATGATGCAAGGGCTGTAAAATCTGAAACTGCACTGCATTGCAAGCTGAACAGCTGAGAATTCAGAGCTGAATATCAAGGGTAAATGCTGAGATAAGTAAGCTGCTAGGTTCTAAATTGATTGAAGTGTAAATTGCCAAGTGTTGAGTTGAAGCTAAATTGAAGGCTGAAAAATTGATATAGAAGCTGCACACAAGCTGGACAGATCTGAAAACGAAGGAAAAAAATCTGTGCCGAAATCAGCAGTGAAGTGAAGCTGTGAAGAATTTGAAATCTGGGCAGATTTGAAATCAATAAATCTTAGATCAAAAAAAAAAACTGCATTGGATTGTGAAGGAAATCGGATGAAATAAGAGTAGGAAAGGGAAATCTGAGCATGGATGAGGTTTGAATCTAATTTACTGATAGGGAATAGAATGGAAATAAATTGCAGCAGAAATAATCCGGATTTACAGAAGAAAAGAAACAAAACAGAAAAAAATTCAGGGAAGCCGTGAATCAGGGAATTAAGTTCCTGAATGCATCCGATTGGTATCAAGAATATCCATTGCTGATCAAAGAAGAAAGAAGAAAATGGAAACAAAATAGTTCAGGAATTTAAGCTGGGCAGATTTAAGAAGAGTGAGTAGCTATTCATGGGAAGCTCACGGCACTAGAAGATGTGAAGCTGAATCTGATCACAATTTGGGAGTGAGCACATTGCAATAAAATTCTGATTTTACTAGAGAGAAAGAAAAAGAAAAAGAATTGATGAGAAGAAGATGGAGAAAACAAGTTGGCACGGAAATGGAAAATTGGCACATTAAACCAAAGGAAGGAGTTTTCATCCAAATCAAAGGCGGTTATGGAAATCTGACTTCACACACTTTTGAGATCATTAGGGGACTGATAATAGAGCAAAGTTCATTGGAAATATTCCCAAGCACTCAAGTCTTCCACTTTACCAATTTTTCTATTTCCTTAGCTTTTATTTCACTCCTTACCATTGTCTATATTTTTCTTTGTTTTTATAGATGATGATCCTATTCATGATTAATGGTGGAGAGTAGATAATAAGCAAGCTTATGGTAGTGCAAGAAGCATGTGTGTTTGAGTGAGCTCCACTTCCATTAGCAACTTAGAATTTAAGGAGAGAGCCACCACTATTTTCCTGGAAAGGCTAGAGATTCAAATTCATCTCAATGACTCATGATAGATGAAAAGGCCAAGTTGTTGATTTAAGGACAAGATAGTAATCCATAGAGCTTAGATTTATGAGAATTGGCAACCCTAGGTAATTTCTTTTCAATTGCTTCTAATTATGCTTAAGTAAATCTAGGGGATACATCTTTACTGTTTTCACGAGACGCTCAAGGCTAAGTGTGGGGGAGTTGATAGATTCCATTTTATTGATCATTTGAGCTGCTAAAATCCATGTTTGATCTATGTTTTTATTGTCAAAAATTGTGAAATTGCCCTAGGTTTAGAACTTACCTTTATTTTGGACTTAATTGCAAATATGCAAATTTTTGGATTATTTTGGCCACTAAATTCTTGATCTATTTTTGTAGGCATCAAGGTTCAAGGATCTAGGGCATATTGGGTCAAACTCGAGTTGGAAGTGGCCCGGATCAGATTATCAAGATCACGATTAAATCTGAGCCGTTCGATTCGAAAGCGGCTAGATCTGAGCCATCCGGGATGATCTGAAGCCATCCGAGCTAGGACTAGGGTTGATCAAGCACCCTGATCAAGATCTGAAGGTTTCACCACAATCAGAGCTCAATCAACCGTTGGATCAAGCTTGGAGAGCTCTAGATCATCCATTCAAAGATTAGCTTGATCTGGACCATCCGTTGCAAATCTGGAGGATCCGAGCTACCACGAGGCAGATCCTGACCCCAGATCATCATCATCAAAGTTTGGCTCAATCAGACCAAGATCAGCCGTTGGATTGAAGCAAATCAATCTGGACCGTCCATGCATGAATACTTAAGGAAAATTTTGGCCGCAGCTTCCCTATCGCGTCTTCGCCGCTACAGTGTCTTCCCTTCCGTTTGTTCTTCGTGTTCTTGCGTTTTTCTCTCCATCCGAAGGCGTGATCCCTCGACTCTTGATTCAGAGCTAGTGCTAGGTCGTCGAGGAAGCCATCAGTGAAGTTTCTGGATCAGATTTGCTCAATTCGCAGTACTGTTGAGAGGTTTCCGCAGTTCTGGTCACTTGGCGTCTTTTGATCGGCTGTGCTCGATCACACCCCAACTGAGCTATCTAGAGGAGTTCCCTAGAGAGCTTAGATCATCATCCATCCATTTTCGCACACCGATGCAGCCGAAATGAAGATTCCGAGTGGAAATTTCAGAAATGAAGCAATCTGAACTTGACTCAATCGCGGATGGCATTTTCTCCACGATTTGCTGAGTTTGCGGGTCCGATTCTCTCCCTTGCTTGACAACCAAGGAGTACCTGAGCTGAAGATGGATCGAGGAGTAGTTTAGATCATTAATTTTAATGCTTTGTAGCTGTAATTTTACATTGCCGCATTGTTCTGTTCTGAAACTTCTGTTTAGCTATTGCAATTTACGGTTTCAAGTTTGTTAGCCATAACTTAGCTTCAATTCCGTAAGTAGAATATATAGAAACTTGTTTAGTGATTAACTTAGTTAAATTTCGGTTTATTCAGCTAAATTTCTTGCGTGCCAACCACATTTCTGGCGTGCCAACTTGTTTGCTGCAATTTAGTTCAGTTCTGAGTTTATTTCAGATTGTTGCTTTCTGAGTTAATTCCTAGCTGTTTAGTTGTTAATCTTTGATCTAGCATTAGATAGATAGTATCTCTAGTTAAGATAGCACTCAATTTAAGCTAGTTTGCCATTCTATTCCTTGCGTGCCAAACTTCTTCTTGCGTGTCCTGTTACTTCTGCAAAATCCCAAATCAGGTTTCGTAATTTTCAGCTGCTGTTTGGAGCAATTTTTGTCAGATAAACATTAGATATTTCAGCTTAGTTGCTTAGCCTTTCGATAGGACTATCAGTTTAAGTTTGTTGCATGTTTTGCATCAAAGCCATGCGCTGAATTTTGGAACTTCAATTCTGAATTTCTGTTTGCTTAATTTCTGAACTTTTGCATTAGTTAGATCTGATTTAGTTCTGAATTCCTCACCTCAAGCTTGCTTAATCTTTCCTAATGTCTTTGTTACCCAATCGAATTATTCAGATTTAAAAAGAAAAGAAGAGTTGAGTTGAAAGATTACTCACTCTTGGTTTAGAAGTAGTTTTTGGCGCAAGGATTTCTCCCTTGCGTGCCACCTGCCTTAGCCCTTCCTGCATTCGAATTTAGCTAGTTTTTGGTGGCAGGTGATTGTGTTTGAATCAATAAGTTTACAAGTCATTCATTGATGAATTTTATTGGCAATGGTTGGTTTCCAAAAACTCTTTAGCTAGTTTAGTGAGTTGTTTGTTTTAGTTCTACATTTTGCATGCTAGTAGTTGTATCAAACTTTCTTGTTTCCGAAAACCACCATCATTGCTTTACTTCATCGCATAGCTTTTCTTTTGAGTTGTTGAAATCCGAAATCAATTTTCCCACAAAAATTTTGTAAGTGCTTAATTAGGGCTCCATTAGTTGAGTTTTCCCTTTAGTACCAATTTTCTTGTTTAGTCATTAAATCAAGGTTTTTATTTTTCCATTGCAATTTCACTTTTATTTACACCCAAAAACCAAATTATTCACTTGAAACCCGAAACTCAAAAACGACACAAATACAAGTTCGAATCAAGCACGACAACTATCCCTGAGGAAAATACGACCTGTGGCCCCTATATTACATTTTCATATTCTGATTGTAAAAAGGGTTTCCAGCTTTCATTTATAAATTCTAAATTTGAAGCCCACATTCGTGACACATAGTTTGGGCTCGTCACCTAGCAGCCCTTCGCTAGGTCTTAGGGTTAAGATACCTAGCAGCCCTTCGCTAGGTGCCTAACAGCCCTTCGTTAGGTCTTGGGGTTTCAATACCTAGCAGTCCTTCGCTAGGTGCCTAGCAGCCCTTCGCTAGGTCTTAAGGTTTCGATGCCTAGCATCCCTTCGCTAGGTGCCTAACAGCCCTTCGTTATGTCTTAAGGTTTCGATACCTAGCAGCCATTCGCTAGGTGCCTAGCAGCCCTTTGCTAGGTCTTTAGGGTTCCGATGCCTAGATTAACTAGGACTTTTCTTCAACTAAGGTTACTTCACTTTTGCTCCCCTTTGTCTATTCATTGTATCACTGACTTAAGTGTATTGTCAAACATTAAAACACTTAAAGAGAAATATCATTGATGCAACTTGCACCAACAGTAACCACAATCATCCAAAACAGAAACTGAAATTAAATTCCTTCTCATAGAAGGTACACAAATGGTGTCTTGCAAAACCAACTCATGTCCACCACTTAATTTTAAAGCAACTACTCCTATGTGCTATACTTTGACATTCATTCCATTTCCAACTGCAACAGACACCTCCCCTTCATTTGGTCTTCTCCTGGTTTTGAGCTCCTGTACAGATTTTGTAATATGAATTGTCGTACCAGAGTCTAACCACCAAGTATGAGAAGGTACATCTACAAGATTAGATTCAAAGCACACTAGAGCACGATGAATACCTTGCTTTTGGTTTTGCTTTTGCTTCATCTCTAACCACTTTTTAAACTTAAAGCAGTCAGATTGTTTGTGCCCAAATACATCACAAAACTTGCAAATGCCATTAAATCTCTTTTTAATACCAGATGAGTCACCACCTTCATGAACTGAGGAAGGTCCTGATTTATCACTCCATTTCTTCTTGAATTGAGGCTTGTTACTCTTCCCCTTAAAATATTTCTTCTTTTGCTCATAACTCTTATGAGAAACCAACTGAACAACTTGTCCTTTACCCTTTCTCATATTTTGCTCCTCCTGACTAAGAATGGCTACAAGCTCATCAATAGACCACTCCTCCTTTTGTGCATTATAGGAAGTTTTAAGAACATCAAATTCAGAAGGAAGAGAGTCTAATACTTGCCAGACCAAAAAATCACTTCCCAATTCCACTTTCATTGATTTTAACTTGTTGTATCAATTGGTGAGCTTCATGGCATGCTCGCGCACACCTGATACACCATCATATCTAGTTTTTGTTAGTAATGAAAGATAGGAGACTTTTTCTGTCTTGTAAAATTTCTTGAATTTCTTGCCCATAGACACAAGAAACTCTTTAGCACTGTTTGTCTCAGGAATATTATCTTTGATGGTCTTGTCCATAGTGAACTTCATAGTCATCAGACACACTTTATTAGAATGAGCCCACTTATCATGTTTGGTTATAACAGCAGCGGAAGACTCAGGTGTGGGAACTTCAGGCTCATTCTCAGTAAGGGCAGCGTCAACGTTAGAAATAGCAAGGAACAATTTAACAGAGTCAACCCAGTCCTCATAATTAGTTCCATTCAACTTTGGTAAAGAGTTCATACTCATAGGCAAAGCTGGAATTTGTACATTAATGGGAGATTTGTTATCAAGCATATCCAACAAAAGAAATAAAGCTTATGACCACAATAAAATTATCTCATGCAAAAGCAATCCCGCCGAAGGGTCCCGAATTACAATGCATAAAATAACTCTCATATCACAGAAAATAATTATATTCTTAAAGCTAATATCGAGAGGATATTGAAAACTTTAAAATATAATTACCAATCATTAGGAACTATATCAATAAGGACAAACCGATAGGGTAGGTGCATTATCAAAATAATTCCTAACGCCACATTAATAGTAATAATTTTCCAATAATAGTATTTTATCATAATCTGTCTCGCGAAGGCGAGCTCACTACTATGAAAAATATCCAAAATAGTACCAAATGGTCTAAAATTAGCATATCTCTGAAATATGTCATAAAATTTCATACTAGCAATATGACATATCATTATAATCAAAATGTGCGCAAGAAAAAAGAATAACTTAAATCATAATTTGGAGAGCACCAAAGTAATTCATGGCAATTCATGTAATAGAAAATGAATAATACTTCATTTTGATCTCCAGAAAATTCAAAAAAACTTTAAAAGGAAATATAGCCACGTACAGAACTTAAAACCTTAAGTTTTTTTTTCTTAAATTAAAAAAACTTAAAATTCAAATGAATAAATATTTGGATCATGACAGTCACGTACAGAACTTAAAAAACTTAAGTTTTTTTTTTAATTAAAAACTGAAATCCAAATGAAAAAGTCTTTGGATCATCAGCAACGTACAGAATTTTTTTTCGGTCAATTGTCATCCAAAACATTACTCGATCAATATTCAAAAAAAAAATCCCACGAGAAAAAAGAATTAATTGCTTGGTCAATTACGATTCAAGTTCGTCCTTCATTTCAGATTCGCTCTTTAACCAGAAAAGAATTCGGACTAAATCTTTAACACCTAATTTAAACAGTAAATTCATTGTCGTATCAGAATTAGATTGGCTTTGATACCATTTGAAGACCTAATATCACAAATCGGAATCCAATGTTTTGACGATAGATCGAAATCCAATTCTAAATACGACAAATGATAGATAAATGCAATAGATATAATTAGGTGCTAGAATTACCTGGAGCGAAAGACACCATCGAATCCATGATTTCCTAGAGCGGAAGACAAGCAGCAGAGAGTAACTCCTCCTATCACCCCGTCAATCACAAAAGAAAAAAACCGTGTCGTCTCAATGGGGCAACGACCACTTTATATTAGGGTTAGGAGTAGGGGCCTCTGCATATTAGGAAAATTGGGCCAAGCCTGCCCATTATAGCTAAGTCCAATAAAATTAACCAAA
This sequence comes from Boesenbergia rotunda, assembly GCA_024364735.1. Classification (NCBI taxonomy): domain Eukaryota; kingdom Viridiplantae; phylum Streptophyta; class Magnoliopsida; order Zingiberales; family Zingiberaceae; genus Boesenbergia; species Boesenbergia rotunda. The sequence continues at coordinate 24,878 of JAGFNQ010010520.1, read as the reverse complement.
CAACACCATATCCACATAATTTGACATCTAATTAATCTTGAATATAATTAAAATTATAACTAAATTATTTATGCTAGTCCACGACATAAAATATCCAACAAATTTGTGATAGTCGTTAGTTGGACGGCTCTTCGTTGTGGTCGTCATCATCGTCGCCACCACTTATATCCTCTCTTTCCACCAGTTCTGGCCCCACGGGGCTGGCTCGATTGGTAAGACGTCTGACTGCTTGTATCGGAGGTCTCAAATTCGAAAGTCGTCAGTCGCACACGTGATAAAAACCTGGTCTTAAATCCTCTCAGCCCCAGATAACTTATTCCATCAGTAAAAATCATGATTTATCTCCTCTAAATATTTATGGAGCCGGGACAAGAGATCGTTAAGGTGACAATTTCTTTTTTTTTTTCCTTCAGCATCTTTCCATCAGTTCTGGTCTTCTTCTGAATCTAACAACTCCGCGTCACACGTGTTATCAATCAGCCCCTATTCATACAAACATTAATTGAATTGCCACTGTGTTTGTGGATTCTCCCTCTTTCCAGCATCGTGCAGTTTCGCTTCCGACCGCAATACACAAACCATATACGGTTACGTACAAAATCTGACACCTAACCAAGATCGGATCAGATCTTAATTTTATTTATTCGGATGATCAGATCTTTTCATATCGAACAATAAAAATATGATCATTTTTAAGATTCACCCTACAATATAATATTTTTTTAAAATATCCATTTTAATTTTATTATTATTAAATATCTTTTAAAACAAGTATTCTATTATTAAAATATATTTCCTATCAATTTATCCATAATACATCTATCTCCTATAAAAATAGAAAAAAAAAAAATATCAATCTGTTTTGCCCAAAGTCTGCATGTAAATTCACCCTTGGTTGGAAGAGCTTTTGAGATGAGAATTATCACTTTTTACTATATTAAATATGATTTGTGGCAATACAGTCATACATGAGTTTCAAAATAAAACAATTGAAGTTAATTAAGTCAATTTAAAATTAATTAAAAGGTTAACTTAGTCATTCAAGATTATTTTTGAGTTTATTCAAATTTTGTTTAAGTTTAATTTGTTTATATGTTATTGAGCTTTTTTTGTCTATTTAAAATTTTACATTTTTAAATTTAATTGGTCATAATTTTCTTTTATATGTAATTGTGGTTATACTATAAGTTACATATGGTTACAATATAAAGGTTCGTAGTTTCTTGTAGTTGAAGGAGATTTTATGGCTATATCCTACTCTTATATAGTTGAACTCTCATGTTCATCTTAGAGTCGCATAGTATGTCACTTGCGACTATCATCAAAACCTCTTAAGATTGTTGTTAGTCCCTCAATTGCCCCATCGAGTACGATTCCGAGGTGAAATGCAACAGATTCCATCCCTAAAGTGTCAAATGTTTCACAAGTGACTAGCAACAAGAAGAATTGCTCCCCATTGAATTCAATTCCTAGGTCAATTCTCTTCATAAGTCAAGATGCGTGCACCATTTTAAAATTCAACATTGATTCCTCGTTTCACACCATATGTACTACTTTAATTTCTTCTTTTAAAACTCAAAGCTCGTGCAAAAGCGCAAACCAATTAAGAACATTTCCCAAAGTTATTAATCACTATTTTTTTTCTTCTAGCAATTTTCTAAAGGGCGTACTTTTTTTAAAATTTTTTTAAAAAATATATTTATTTTTCATTTTATCTTTCATCAATCACCATAGAGTACTATATTAAAAAGAACAACCTTCGGGATTATGGTGCAACGGTAGAGCGACTAGTCCCTATTCCAGGTATCCGCGGTTCGATCCCTAGCTACGGCGTATTTGTAGAAATTTTTCCTCCAAATGGGGCACGAGCCCTGGGACGTTGGGCTTTTAGACCGCTCACTGCGAGCGCTTCCCGATTTATCCTGACGGCCGGGGGGAGAACTTCCGTGAGACCAGGCCGGTCGGCCGAGGTTGAAAAAACCTCGTTAATCATTTTCATATTAAAAAGAACAACATTGATACGGGTAATCCCGAGCCCCCGATCCATTTAGGAAAAAGTCAAAATTAAAGGAATGACGTAGCTATGAAGACAATATAATAGAATCGAGGTTGAAAGAGATAGCTAGGCCGAGTAGACCGTCTAAGTCACAAGTATAAGCCAATTAGACCGGTCGATCATACGGATCGATCGAATAGGCTAATTAACCGGACTGATCGGCTAATCAGTTATTGCAAAAGAAATTAATAACATAAGGTCTTGAGTAAAATTGTGACATCCGGGAGTGAATCTAGAATTTTAGATTAGAAAAGGTCGTATATTAAGTGATGAAATAATAATAATAATAATAATAATTATTATTATTATTATTATGACCTTCTTAATTAATCTTTTCGTAATTTAAAACCACTTATGCCTACGTAATAGAGTACGTATAACGAGCCTCATCTAAGCCACTCGATAGAATAAGCTTTGTGATGTAGATTTGACCTAGTCCTTGTCACTTCCCCAACAAGTTTCCACAAACCCCACCATGCGCACTGGCCATGACTTCCACAATTCACACTAGTTGGGTTTACACCTCCAAATCTCTACTTTTATACTCTCCAACATGACATTAGAGGGGCAAACTCAACTAGATTGCAACGATGAACTCCGTCGTGCTGCCGGGCTACCGCTTCTACCCGACCGAAGAAGAGTTGATCGATTTCTTCCTCCGAAACAAGCTTGAGAATCTCCGACAAGACATGGAGGTGGTCATCCCTGTCGTGGATATCTATAACTTCGATCCTTGGCAGCTCTCTCGTAAGCTTTGAATTCTTTCTTAGCTTAATTAATTTAGTTGTATACGTAATTGAGACTTTAATTATGAGTTGTATTTTAAGCATATAAATTCAAATTTTTGGAGGGACAGAGATGTCTGGGGAGGTGTGCAGGGGGGACGGGGAGCAGTGGTTCTTCTTCTGCCCGCGGCACGAGCGGGAGGCGCAGGGCGGGCGGCCGACGCGCACCACGCCGTCGGGGTACTGGAAGGCCACCGGCTCGCCCAGCCCGGTGATCTCGTCGGCGAACCGGGTGCTGGGCATGAAGAGGACCATGGTGTTCTACGAGGGCAGGGCGCCCGCCGGCACCTTGACCAAGTGGAAGATGAACGAGTACCGAGCCCTCGACCAGTCCGCTTTCGCCGCCGCCGCCGGCGGGCCACCGAGGGTAGTCGTTAACTCCCGCTCAGTTTATATTTTATTTGATCGGCAATGAATTCGACGGCGCCGACGACCCAACTAATTAATCGATTCGCTCCTCTGCTTCGCGCAGTTGCGCAGTGAATTCAGCGTGTGCCGAGTGTACACCAGGTCGGGCTTCGTAAGAGCGTTCGACCGCCGTCCGACGGCGGCTCAAGGAGCCGAAGAGGCGGCGGCGATGGTCACGCCCCCCGGGGCGTCTACGGCCTCCGTCTGGCACGACAGCTCCAACTCATCGAACGGAGCAACCGCCGGCGCCGGCGACAATGACACGTGGACGACCCTTTCATGGCATGCATCCGGAGTGGGTCCGACGAAATATGACAATAATTCTAATGATGACTTTGCATAATTATTTATTATTTATTATTTATTTACGAATCGATGAATAAATTAGTCGTGAATAATTAAAGCGCGTGGGCTGCGAGTTCCTGGGGAGACTAACGGTGGGTTGACCTTTGCCTCGTTTGTGTGCGGTTGACTAATTGTGGAAAGTTGTTACAGGCGTTGCTGTCATTACAACTCAAGTGATGAGAATTGAGTTACAGGGGTTGTTGTCGTTGCAATTCAAGCGATGAGAATTGAGTTACAGGGGTTGTTGTCGTTGCAATTCAAGCGATGAGAATTGACTAATGATTTAATCTTTTCTTGTGTGTGCCCCCAAAGTGAGGCATCCAGTTAATCTTGAGCATGATGGCATTACTGACTCGGTTAAATGAGCTTTTTCAACATTATAAAAAGTTATTGAAACATGTACCTTTTTATGGTACAATTCATAATATGTAGTAGTTTTCCCTTCTCTTAAAATATAAATCTCAAATCCCACTTCTAAAATGATTCAAACTTTTTTTACTAGATTTTTTAATTTTACAAATTTCTCAAAATTTGACATTTGAATTAGTCTCGGAGATGCCCTTAGATTGACATATAATCAATGAAATTTGAATTAGTTTTGATTGAAAATGCAAACGGCTTGATTTGTTTGGGTATGAAGTCATTTAAGCATGCAGATTAACAATTGAGGGATTACGATAAATCAATTAATCAAACTTGACCTATTCTATTACGATAAATGAATACTTAATTCCAACCATTTAAATTGAGTAAGCAACGTCAAAGAGATGTGCACTCGTTTAATGTAAAACATTAGTATTTTGTAGTAGTAAACAGATTAGTGATCAAAAGAGGGAAAATATTGCCCTGAAAATAAATATAAAAGTGCAGGGAATGCCTTTGGAATGCCTTTGGGTTCTGGATAACATGAAGCATTGGACATTTACTTTACACCAATTTATCTACAAAGCACGACCCGACGCTACATCCACCAAAATGCACTATGTACCGAACAGAGCTTCAGAAGCTTTGACTCAGTTATGAACAAGGAAACAAAATACCTGACCAAAAGTTTTCATTTCTCAGAAGGCACTTCTCCCAACACCTCTTTGTTGACATTGAAGGAGGATAAGAAGCCGTCTGTCTTTGTTCCACAGCTATAACTCATATCCCAAGTGATAAGGTCACAGTGGCCGCCTGAAAACTCATCTTTCAGGTCATCATTGTGCAGCAATATCACATGGTTGTCGAATGACCCATGTGGCAATGCAAAATTATCAGTAGGATTACAGGAATTAGTCGCATTGTGTTGGCTTTCAAAGGATGTGCACGAATCATCTTGAATATTGTGGTCTGCAGCACTGGAAACAAGATTCAACTTTGTATGATTAAATTCTTCCATGTCACCTTTATAACCGGTCAGCATGCCATAATGGTGATCCTCTGCATCATCAGTCTCCTCGAGTATTTCCATTTCATTAAGTTCATCTTGACCAGAAACATCATCTACACCTTCAACAGGAGAGTCCACTGCAGAATCCACGGCGTCATCATCTGTTGCATATTCACCACAACTTTCTTGCAGTTCGTCGTCATCACTGTCTATGTGCAGCGGGTCCAACCTATTCTGGACGGCTCGTTTTCTGAGCATAAATACATTGAAGTAGTAGCTTACAAGGTCTTTGCTACTTTTACTAGGAAAATACTGAGGCAGCTTAATCCAGAAATTCCGGCCTAGTGAGACAGGATATGAAGATACAATTTCATGGAACAGTTGTTCCTCCTCTTCAGTCCATTTTTGAGCCACAACCTCACCCATATTGTCGAAGCCCAACTCTGAGAATCTTTCCTGCCCCAAATCTTGCTTGATCATTTCTCTTGCTCTTGTAACATGCTGTCTAATGCATCTGATGGAAACATCATCAGAACAACTACAATCCAATTCGTGAGGTAAGACTACAACCTCTGAAGCCAGTAAAGCAGAATCAGCCATAGGCATCGAATGTGTCCCAAGCCATTTGTTGCAATCAGTTCCATCATAATTGCACGAAGTTTCAGAATTCCTTAACTGATTATCAAATTCACAAGGACTCCATTCTGGAATATCAGCCTGATGATTTGCTCCTATAGGAACACGTTTCCAATTTAATTCACAAAATGTAGGTGAGAATATCTCGTTATCATGATTACACTCAGATGCTTGACATCTATTTCCAGAAAAATTAGAATGCAATGTTAGCCTGGTAGGTGAGTCCAAATCATTTTCATGACTAGTATACTGTGCAAACAAATGACTGCTCTTAGCTTCACTAGCAAATTCATCAGCAATAGTGTCAACTGCACTATCCTTTAAGTCCTCAATAGAACCTAAAAATGTATGCTTATAATCAGACATTCTCTTTCAACCATGTGTTAGTTAATTAGATTACGAAAACAATCAAGTACTTGTACTACCTGGAGATGACGACTTAGAGGCATTGGAGTGAATTTCTTCAGGTGAATTTGACTGCAAATGATAATCTACCTGTTTTAAGCGCTTGCTTACTTGCAGAGAAGACTCATCATCAGAAAGAGACCTTTTTCCATTATCCGACAAAATAACTTCACTGCTATTGCCTGCCATCCATGCCAGGGTAGGATTGCAACTGAGATCACTTTGAAGATTGTCATAAAGATCAGCAGTCACATTTATGAACTCTCTGTGATAGCTAGATGAATCATTCTCCACATCTTCGGAGCATAAGAAAAGTGTAAGGATATCTTGGCTAAGTCCCAGTAACTTGTAGGTAACTTATAAGTGTTAACTAAAGTTACCCGAAAGAAGTGCCTTAGCAGGGACAGATTCATAGAGATTTTCTCCAGCGAATGGTGCAAGTTGATTGCCGCAAGCGAGATGTCTTCCATTTACATGGTATTGGTTGGAAAAAGATGTATCATCATAGTCAAACACCATCTCTATCCTACAGAATTAGCAAGTAGATATCATAAGTATAAATAGATATACAAACAGAATTGTTCAATAGAGGTCCTTGTATGATAATATTGGTAAGAGCAGCTGGAAATATGAAAAATTATTTTTTATCAAGAGTCAGCTTTACATCTTTATTTCTTAACATTAGTATTAAAGGAACCCACTCCAGGTCCAAGATAAACACTCTCAAGTAATATTATTTGCAGATGATATTCTGCTATTTAATAAAAGTTTTATTAGGTAAATTCAAAGATTGAATTAAGGAGAGAACATTTACAGACTAGAGAGTTTAAGATAAATGGAACAAAAACTAAATATATGAATTTTATTTTCAATGAATATAAGATAAAGAAGGGGTAGCAAAAAAAGAGAAGACCTGCTAGAATCTTGTGTGATCGCATGTGCCCCCTTTAGGCTAAGGAAAATTTTATAAGATCGGACCATCATATTTATGGATTTGAATGTTGAGCTGCTAGCAAGCAAATGGCGAAAAAGATAATGTAGTAGTGGTGAAAATGGTCACGTGGAGTTTCAAGAAATGATACAATAAAATATATTCGATAGCTGCAAAAATATAAAATGATAGAAAGTAGATCGAGACAGTGTGAAATATGTATAAAGGCTATTAATAAATTCTGTAATTAGATTGATCATATCAATTAGCGTAGTTGAGATGGAAAGAGAGACCAAAGCAATCATTAGCCAATGCAGTCAAAATTAATTTGATACGTATGAATACTAATAGTAATACAATTTTGCATCAAGCTCAATGAAGGTATAAGATTTATGTAGTCAACTGCAAATAGTTGGAAGACTATTTGGGAGAAACATAGCTTGATAAATGATGAATGCTCGAGCCGAATGATCATGAACACTATGATGTTTTTGTTGTGGGGTTTGCATATGATTCCTACAAAACCAAACTCTATGCATGACAGACAAAAGTTCATAAAATGAAATGATAACCAAACATTTTCTTCTTAAACCAACACAATGGTGTGGAGTGTGGAAATGATAAAGCAAACTATAGCATACAACTAAACAAAGAATAGCGAACATAGTTATAAATCATGATTCATCAATTCGCTTAGCAAATAATTGAAAGCATAAACAAAGAATTTGTCACTGTATTTACCTTTAAGGAAAAGTCAGCAAATAACACAGCGCACCTTGGTCCTGGCATGGTGGTTTACTAACGCAATTAGACCGACAGATGATAAACAATCAATCACAAATTATTAAAAAAAGATTTTTTTAATTGCACACCAGGAGAAAACGCGGAAAATGACTTAATAGAAAAAGAAAAGTTCATATAATCAATTAAAAGCACTTTGTCAAAGCATTTCGAGTTAAATCTTCACGTATAATGTCAATTCGAGTAAGAGATAGTCCCTTATGACAATTAATCCAATAACTAGGGCCAAATACGGAAGCTCAAAAGCCGAAACGGTAGACCGGCCGAGATCTTGCAGCCGTGAGAATGACGATAAATCTCAAGAGGGTAAACATCGAAGAAATAGTTTCGACAACATCGCTAATCGATACCTGAAACAAACCCTAACCCTAGATTAGATCTCAACATCGAACCAACATATAGGGAAAATCAATCAACACAGGATCCTACCCGAATCGAGACTCAACCCTCTCCGCAATTGCCCTCAAGCTCCGCCTCCGGTCGTGGATGATCCTCGCAGATTGATTCGAGTCCACCTTCGAAGACGAGAAAGAGGGCGTCGATCTACAGTAGCCAGCCCCTTCCTTAAATAAACTCGATTCAAACAAACCCGGTTCAACCAACCGGACTTAACGGGTTGATGATTATAATGTCTAATTTGAGAGTTTCAGAAGTTTTAGGACCAAACTGAAAATATCTCAAAATCTCAGAGAGCTGCGCGTTGATTTATTTCGCCATTTCCCTCTCTCCGTTCCATCGCCTCTACCTCTCGATCCGAATTCCTACGCTGAAGATCGATCTCTGTCGTTGATGTCGTGTGTATTCCTGGTTTAGTCTTCTCGACTGACGTCTGCTCGAACTCCTTCTATTGCGATCTAGGGTTTGGTCGAGGGCTAGGAGGATGACGCAGAGCCGGAAGTTGATGCCAAATCGCCCAAATCTCGACCAGAACAGCACCAAGCTCCACAACCTTACGGTGCTCCAGCGGGTCGATTCCTTCGTGGAGAGCATCCTCATGACAGCTGCCCATGTCACCGTCTACGAGTTCAACATCGAGCTCAACCAGTGGGTACCTTTCGACTGGAAAATTTCGTTCTTTTTTATTCGGTTATTTTGGATGGCCTTCGGTTGGTTTGTCTTATTTGATCTAGGTTTCTTTTTGTTCGTTTCCCTCAGAGCCGCAAAGACGTGGAAGGATCCTTATTCGTTGTCAAGAGGTAGCTCAGTATCTCGCTTCTAGGGCATTCCATGTTGTTGAAAAAAAAACACTTTTATGTCCGAATTGGAAGTGTCTGTGAATCGCTTTTGCCTTTTTCTTATTCTTTTCATTCTGACACTTCGGTTGATAATGACTGATACATAGGATTTAGTGATATCTGGATTTCCCTTGTTCGCGTTCCTGTCTCTGGAGAATTTGCACGGACCAGTAGGTTGTGATTTGTGCCTTTCAAGTGATGACATTTGAGTGCGATCGTTTTCATTTGTTGATTTTTATTATTATTTTCTTAACAGTCGCTGTAGCTGGCATTTCGTTGGATTATGAATTTTCTTGATTCTCTTATTGCCAATTATTAATCACAAAACGAATGATTGTATATGTGAAGGAATGCCCAGCCCAGATTTCAGTTCATGGTGATGAACAGACGTAATACGGGTGAGATATCAGTCCATGTTAAAGTTGAGAAGTTATAGTATTTTCTGACATTTCTTATTACCAATTATTTAGTGTTCTACATGGCTGTAGTTGCATAAACTAAAAGTAGTGAAAAATTATTTCTCTAGACCCATAATTGGAAACTTTAGTTGGTGGATTTCATGTGTATTTTGCCTGGCTTGATATTTCTCTAGGTTTAGTAGACCAGTGATACTATTGTAGTTCTTTCTTAGGCGGAGCAAACAAGGCTTTTAAGGCCTTATGCTAGAGTGGGAATACTACAGAATCATGCATATAAGTTATAGCTTGTTGTAGTTTAGGGAAGGAGGAATTCACCCACATGTTTCTTCATATCTCAGAAAACCTATTCTTGAAAGAGGCTAAGGAAAGGAGATGGATACGATAACATAGAGACAAGAAGATTGGGCTTTCCTTTTATTGAAATGGGTATAATGTCTTAAACAAGGTCATATTAGGTTTCCTTTTATTCTGCTAAATTCTTTTTTACCTCCTCCCTAACCCAAACACTTTAATTATGCCAATGGAAAACATGTTTTTTTAGTTCCTTCCTTACCCAAACACTTCTAACCCTAATTTATTTAACTTGCAAAATTATAGGAGCTGGTTATCTTTTATATATATATATATAATATATATATATATATATATATATATATATATATATATATATATATATATATATATATATAAAACCTAGAATGTTGTCAATTTATCCTTTTATGATAATGCCAATATATATCATATTATCTATGAACGTCAGTCAGAAGGTTGTGAACGTAAGTAGTTGTAAACGTAAATGTATATCATATTATCATATTATCTATTAAAAGATGAAGTTGTTGGTGTAGTTAGAAAGGGGGATAGAATTATAGCTCTCAAGATAGTAGTGGCGAAAGAAGTTGTGAACGTAATTAGCATATATGCACCTCAAGTAGGATTAGATGAAGAAACTAAATCAAGATTTTGGAGCGATTTAGATGAGGTATTACAAAACATTCCGCCAAATGAAATGATTTTAATAGGAGGCGATCTAAATGGACATGTCGGAGCGAAAAATGAAGAATATGAGAGAGTACATGGGGGTTATGGGTTTGGAACAAGAAATGAAGAAGGAAAAACTATATTGGATTTTGCGATAGCATATGACCTTATACTAGCTAATACATTTTTTAAGAAAAAAGAAGAACACTTGATCACATTCAAAAGTGGGAATAATAAATTACAAATTGATTATTTTATGGTTAGGAAGAGAGATAGGAAGATTTGTAAAGATTGTATGGTTATCCCTGGAGAAAGCTTAACTACCCAACATAGATTAGTAGTGTTAGATATACGCCTTAGTTATAATATTAATAGAGGAAAAATATACACGACTCCTAGAATTAAGTGGTGGAAGTTAAAGGATGGGAAGCAAAACATATTGAAGGAGAAGGTAGGAATACAAGCATTAGATGAAATATATAGCGACTCTAATACGACATGGGATAAGATGGTATCAAAGTTGAAAATAGTAGCTAAGGATGTACTCGGTGAGTCAAAGGGGCATGCACCACCAAGGAAGGAATCTTGGTGGTGGAATGAGAAAGTACAAGAGAAAGTGAAAGAAAAACGAATAGCTTATAAGGAATTATATATTTGTAAGAACGAGGAAAACTTAAAAAAATATACAATAGCCAAGAAAGAGGCTAAGAAAGCAGTGAATGAAGTAAAAAATAAAACTTTTGAACGACTATATCAAAATTTAGATACAAAAGAAGGGGAAAGAGACATTTATAAAATAGCTAAAGCAAGAGAAAGGAAAACAAGAGACCTTAGTCAAATAAGATGTATTAAAGATGAATGCGATAGAGTACTAGTAAATGATAGCGAAATAAAAGAGCGGTGGAAGATTTACTTTCATCAACTTTTTAATGAAAGTTTAGGGGACCAACTTGACTTAGGCAATTTAAGTATTTCAAATGAGTATAGAAATTTTAATTTTCATCGGAGAATTCAAACTTCAGAAGTAGAACAAGCTTTGAAAGGGATGCAAAATGGAAAGGCCGTGGGACCGGATGATATCCCAATAGAGGTATGGAAATGTTTAGGGAAAAAAGGTATTGAATGGCTTACAAAATTATTTAATTTAATATTGAAAACAAAAAAAAATGCCTAATCAATGGAGGGTAAGTAGTCTGGTTCCCTTATATAAGAACAAAGGAGACATACAAAATTGTGCAAACTATAGGGGTATTAAATTAATGAGTCATACCATGAAACTTTGGGAAAGAGTAATAGAAAAAAGATTGAGGAAGGAGACCACGGTAACCGAAAATCAATTTGGGTTCATGCCTGGAAGGTCGACAATAGAAGCTATACATCTTCTTAGGCAATTAATTGAAAAATATCGGGAGCAAAAGAAAGATCTACACATGGTATTTATTGATTTAGAAAAAGCTTATGATAGGGTACCAAGAGAAATTATATGGAGAATTCTAGAAAAGAGAGGCGTTAGCGTAACATATATTGACCTAATTAAAGATATGTATGAAAATGTAACGACTAGAGTGAAGACTTCAGGTGGATTGACTGAAGCATTTCCAATAAGGATAGGGTTACATCAAGGATCAGCTTTAAGTCCCTATCTTTTTACACTAATCATGGATGAACTCACTAGGCACATTCAAGATACAGTGCCATGGTGCATGTTGTTTGCAGATGATATTGTTTTGATAGATGAGACACGTGAAGGAGTAAATGCTAAACTAGAATCTTGGCGGGAAACTCTAGAAATGAAAGGTTTTAGGCTTAGTAGAGTAAAGACTGAATATATGGAATTTAAGTTTAGCAATGCTAGACGTAGTGAAACAATTGTTAAGATAGGAGATGATGAGTTGTCTAAAATCGAGAACTTTAAGTATTTAGGATCGTTCTTGCAAAGTGATGGAGGAATTGAGAGAGATGTCTTACATAGAATACAAGCAGGATGGTTGAAATGGAGATTAGCATCGGGTGTCTTATGTGATCGTAAAGTACCTCTAAAACTTAAAGGGAAGTTCTACAAAACGGCAGTTAGACCTGCTATGTTATATGGTGCTGAATGTTGGGCTATGACTCGAGCACATGAGCAAAAGATGAAAGTTGCAGAGATGAGGATGTTAAGGTGGATGTGTGGACATACGAGGATGGATAGAATAAGGAATGAGAGTATTAGAGAGAGAGTCGGAGTTGCATCTATTGAAGAAAAACTTCGGGAGACACGTTTGAGATGGTACGGACATGTACTTAGAAGACCAATAAATGCCCCTGTTAGACGATGTGAAACTATGATAAATACGCACATTAAAAGAGGGAGAGGAAGACCAAAAAAGACTTGGTTGGCAACAATAAAACAAGATAAATTTTATTTAAATCTAGATGATGATATAGTAGGGGATAGAACTCAATGGCGTAAAAGGATCCATATAGCCGACCCCACCTAGTGGGATAAGGCTTTGTTGTTGTTGTTGTTGTTGTGTCAGTCAGAAGGTTCATCATTCTTACGTTGCTTGTTTGGTTAGCAGATAATCTAGTTGATAATCTTTTCGGAGATTTTGAGTATGAAGTTCAGGTTCCATACCTTTTATACCGTAATGCTGCTCAGGAAGTCAATGGCATTTGGTTTTATAATCCACCTGATTGTGAAGCAGTGGCAAATCTTTTTCTCAGGTACTAATTTGGTTTTTTTCCCCTCAAGGTGCTGCTAAAGTGATTTCTGATATGACATTTTGCTATTCATCATTTCTGTAAGAATGTTCTTGTTTATTCCATTATATCTTAATGCCTAAAGGACTTAAAACTGGTTATTGCCAAAACAAAGAAAAAAAAATTCGAATTCATATGATAAGATTCAGGACAAATCTTGGAGGAATCTAGAATCTTATAATGCCTCTTCTTTATGATTGCATCCCTATTTTTTTAAGAGAATAAATATTCAAGACCTCCACTTCATTTATTTTTTGCACTCTTTGACTTGCTATGCATTTGATGGTGAATGTGGTGACTATGGTGAATGCTTATGCAATGTTATTGGAGTATCATCGTTTTTTAATTGGTTGACAAATTCAGCAGTACGCATATGCCATAGGTTCATATGGAATATAAAAGGGCAGCCTGGTGCATGAAGCTCCCACCATGCGGGGTCCCAGGGAAGGGCCTATTGTACGCAGCCTTACCCTACTTTATAAGAGGTTGTTTCCAGGACTCGAACCCGTGACCTTTTAGGTCACAAGACAACAATTTTACCATTGCGCTAAGGCTCCCCTTCAAGTCCATATGGAATATATCAATACAATAAGTTTCAATATATGAGATCAAATGATCTATGCACCCGTATTTGTAGTCTATGCAGGCATATCTGCAGCTAATGTGGCCATATTCATGTTGGAACCAGCTCGGTCTGAAGCAAATCAAATAAACAATCCTAGTTATCACTTTTCCTATTCTCTTCTCCAATTAATTTTGAAATTGTGAAATACATTTATAAACTAAACCATACTTGTCAATAGCGCGCGATAGCGGCGCTATCGCGGCGGAGCGGAGCGGAGCGGCTTGGGAGCGCAACGCAACGCACAGGAGCGGTGCATTTCGCCGTAGCGGCTGTCGCGGCTGCTATCGCGGCTGTTGCGGCCGCTATCACGGCTGTTGCGGCCGCTATTGCCACAACGCCAAAAAGACCATAAACCCCTTTCTTTATTACCGTTTTAAATATAATGGAGGGGCTAAATGGTCATTTTGACTAACCCTATTTCATTTGTTTGTCTGCGGCAGCTTGTTGTCTTTTATATTTTGTTGTTCTTCTACAATTTGATAGTGTTGTTTTTTTTTGGTTGTATTGCCCTTAGAACTTGATGTTTATGACTTTATGTAATATTGATGGTTTTAGCTAGTTGTTTTTCTCAGATAGTATGCATTACAATTTACAACTACTTACTCTCTCCGTAACATTTTTATCAAATAGCGGCCGGAACGCTATCCGCTATCCCGCTATAGCATTTTTGGAGTCGGCCGCTACGCGCCGCTATCCGCGTTTGACAACTATGAACTAAACGATGCCTTACGATAATAATATTTGGTATCATTTGTAAGAATAGGTTATTAGCTAGCAAGCAAGTCAGCAAAGACATCATTAAAAGGCATCAAAGTTATTATATGGCACTTAATTGACAGTACGTCAAATGTTTTGCTGATGGTATTTGTGACAAGTACCTTTAGGAAGCATCTAACTTGTTTTGGGGGGGGGGGGGGGGGGGAGGGGGAGGGGGAGGATTGAATGTCCTGCAAAAGGAGGATGCGCAGGATCATTTGTTGTGATGTATAAGCATATGCCATTCCTTTTCCATTAGCTATGAATGGTCATTTCTTATGATATACAAGCTTAGGTCATTCATCTGCATTGGCTATTGGCAAATTTCATGCATTTTTCCTTCTTTGGATTTTTTTTGGTTCTATCACTTCCTATGTATTACTTCACATATGAAGACGTGAATGATCATTTCTTATGATGTAAGCTTATATGCCATTCCTTCTCTATTAGCTATAAGTTTGCTTTTGTACATGATTAATTAGTACTGGATATGCTATTCAGTGTTGCTCTTTCTCAATGTCCTTTATGCGTTGCACTTCTAATTTCATTAATTATGATACATTATGCTGATACATTTTTTGTCCAGGATACTAAATGCTTATTCTAAAGTGCCTCCAAAGCCTAAGGTAACTTCTAAAAGGTATCTCTCATATCATTCTGATCATGGTATACAAATTTTTAGTTGTCTTTTTATCAGAATGATACTAGTATTCTTTTGCAATGCATTCATCCCATGTTTAACATGCAGTTTCTTGTTTTATTTGGCTTCCATTGAATTCCTAGGAAATGATGAATGCCTTTTGTTTAGACTCTTTTGAATAATGGACACTACCATGATTAGTATGGTTCTGAATTAGTTAATTACCTATGTTCATTTGAATGAGAATATTCACAGTGGATCTTAGGCCCGGTTCTACTTGGTCCAGTGGTAGAAAAAATTCTGTGGCTGACCATGGGCCAACTTGTTACTTTCTCCAGCTGTTTGCTTAGATTGTCATCACTTACGATGCTCAGTTTTAGTGATCCATTGGTGTCTAAATAAACAAATTTTTTGTGCTTGAAGTGTGGATTTCGTTTTAAATGAATTATGGGCGTGATTGCTGATGAATTTATTTCATTAGCACTTTTTCTTAAATTTATGTCTTCTCTCCTTTTCACATGTTTGCTTCACGGTAGATGATGATAGCCTCCTCTCCTTTTCCATTGCTTTCATATATGGTACACAGTACATAGTGAGAGTATTTTCTTGGCTGTTTCCATGAGCTTTTTCTTCTTGCAACAGTGAGTTTGAAGAGCTTGAAGCTGTACCTACTTCATCAGTCATTTAAGGCCCTCTTGAGCCGACATCAGCTGCTACACCAACTCCCGATGTTGCTGATGAGACACTTGTGAAGTTCTTCAGTGTATGTTTTCTGCTTAATAGTTTCTTTCATCATATTTCTTATCATTTGCAACATTTTTTTTTGGAAATTCTTATTTGGCGTCTTCTGTTAACGTTTAACTGCTTTTCTGGATTTAAAATTTTCTTGAACAACTGTTTGTGACATAGAAATTATTATTATTTTATTTCTTCAGAATGCTATAAATATCGAAAACGCATCAATTGCAGCAATTAGTGACCAGCCACCTCTTGCTTCTGTAGCTGCTCCTGTAGCTACGCAAGCATCAAGCCTCAATCGACCTGTTTTACCAACTGTTCGGTCAGTTTCCGTTCCGTCAGTTCCATCCACTCCTCAATTGCTGACTTTGGATAATCTAGAATCGAGCAATGGAAGCAGCAGCCGCCCTACAAATCTGGTGAAACCTTCATTTTTCTCGCCTGCATGTGCACTGTTAATGCCTTCAGGACCATCCAGATCCTCTGTCCCACTTTGCCCCTTCCCGCCCCTTCCCGCCTATCCCACTCTCCGACGACGGCCGGCGAGTCGTCCGATCACCGATCGGATACCACCACGGCCTCCCCTCCATCCTCCGGCCGCCGCCCCGAACAAAATTATACCCTGGGGTAAGGTGAATCCGTCGGGATCGCCGCAATTGCGATCTAGTCGGATTCACCGTCGAATCCGACGAGATTGCAATTGCAGCGATTCCGACCGGTTCACCGTTCTTCCAGGATATCATTTGATTCGGTACGACGATCAAAAAGCATCGATGATGTCCGATCGATGATCGGACGATTCGCCGGCCGTCGCCGGAAAGTGAGACAGACGAGACAGGAGACAAAATGGGACAGAGGATCCCGTCTGGTGTTTCAGTAGCTCCTCCCCTCCATCCTCCTGTTACAATGCAGCAGCCATTTGGAACTCCACTACTACAACCCTTTCCCCCGCCCACTCCATCTGCATCTCTCGCTCCTACTCAAAGCTTTGGACCAGTTATCACAAGAGACAAAGTCCGTGGTGCGCTACTAGGATTGTTCAGGTAAATTTCTTCCCATTACATTTCTTATCATTTATTTTCATTTTTTTCTTTGTTCACTTTTGGCTTTAAAAAGTGTTTTCCCCTTTAATTTTGTCTTATTTAAGCTGTCTTTTATTGACAAGACACCTAAAAGTCACCTAAAACCATTTATCCATAACCCAAAATCTTAGTCACCTAAAAGTCATGAGACAAACCGTTTAAAGATCTAATCCGTAGTTCACTTGAGTCAAAGTGACTCGCAATGAAGGGAGTAAATCATGGAGGCCGAGTGATCTTTTTAAGTGAGAGTGATTTTATTCCCCAAGTGATTATTCCCATCTAATCATTAATTTATGATCACGCACGAAATGGACTGCTTTCCTGAAAATGTCTATGGAGCCTTGTTCTTATATCATTTATTCATGTATTAGAGTAAGTATGAACTAAAATCTTATAGGATTATATAAAAAAAACAATGAACTAATTTCTTTTCTTTTTACAGAAAATGATTTCATTGACATTGTATATCGGGAGCTCCTAAACGCACATTGTTCGGTACAAATAAGACAGTAAGTAGCAGATGGTATTTAGCAGGAAATAATACAACGGGTTCTCATTTCTGCTCCCTGATCTTTCAGCAGCAGCCACTGTAAAACAAGGCAGTAGGAAACTCCACAGCCGTTCGACAAGGAAAGTGTGTCGTTTACTGGCATCAAACCGTGCGAAATAGACGTAAAGCTTTGCTGTTTGGGTGGTGATTCGTTCCGAACAATGATCTGCTTCTGCGGGTGACTCAATACGGCTGCTGTCTGAATCTGAGTAAAAGCAAGCCTAGGGGCCACAGAACGGCAGGATCGTGTTATGTTGGGTCGGAGATTTGCTTGGCATTTTATAGGCTTTGAAAGGTACGAGAACGATGTTCCCTTGTCAAAGTGTACGACTGGACAGCCCCTTCGTCCTTGCCCAACTTGGTCTTGGACATGGAATGGGCCGCATTTCATTGAATGAGCAAGCTGTGAGCTAGTTGACCGCAAGTTCACAATTTGGAGTTGGGCTCGAGAGGAGTGTGCAGATGATGAAGAAAAGTTAGGAGATTTTGAGCTGACAAATATTGGTCAAAAGTTGTCCGTTGATACCATGCAGATTAGAGAAATGATGACTACTGTATTTACTGAAAGGGAGAGAGCAACTTAAAGGATCCATAGATCCGTTTATATGAACTGACCTTGGAACGGTTCATACTTATCTCGCAAGAGTTATTCTTGTCTCTCTTCTGTATCATCAATTTCCCTTAAACTAGCCTTGAGGTAATATAATTCCGTCGCCATAATAGTCATTAATAATAAAAATTCATAGTTAATTTGAAAAGATTAGCTACGAAAATATAATTCCGTTCTCAAATTTAGATATCCTCTCCGACATCACGCAAGTAAACCTCTTCCTCTCTCCGATCTCTTTATCCAATACCTCCTGATCCTTGCTTACGGGTAGGTGGGGCCCGCTCAGCCAGCCAGCCTGGCGCCCCAAGGGTCCAGCAGAGACATCACCCGGGGAGGCCCCCAGCTCGGAAGCCTCCCGGGGCACCGTTCAGCCGGCAACGGGCAGGGTCGGACGGGTCGACCCCTAGCCTCCCCCGGACCAATCACCTCAACCCGTTTCCCGACCTAGACTTAGATCGTGCGCTCCAGTCAGACGCGTGGCAGTCCACCCTCCCGTCGCATCACGTGGATCGAATACTCAACAGGGTCAGATAGACATCTCCCGGTAAACTCCCGACCCAGGGCACATCCTGCGCCTCAGCACTCCCAGTCGGACGCGTGACTGCCCACGCTCCGTGGCCCTTACCCGACCCAGTCCTCAACACTCGGATCTGTCGGTCGGCGCTCGAGGTACGGACTATCCCGTCCCTATGCCCCCTATGTCATCATACCCAGTGTATGACCCTGAGGTCGGAGTACCGCACGTCTTACTCATTTCTGACATACCTCGCGGCTAGACCGCCAACCCAGTACTATCGTACTGCTCGAGCACCCCGTGCCTTGCCGTGCCGCTCCTCAATACTCTCATACGACTGACAGGTATCACACACTTGTCTCGTCAATCATGGACAAGGGCTGTCAATCCTCCCCGGATATATAAACTCGGCACTCCCCCTCCCGCAGGTATGCGCGCGTGAGCTCTCTAATCTACTGCCTCATTTTCAATTCAATTCCACCATATTCCCTGCGAACACTGACTTGATCGTCAGAGTACCTGACCGGGGGAACCCCCGGCGGGTTTGTTGACGGTCGCTGTTTCGCAAAGCTAAGCCGGAGCGCCGCTAGGCCGTTGCCACCCCCTCAACCGCTCGTGCCACGGGAGAAGCCATTCTGGCCCTGGGGATCACCACCTCGCTTCGCGACAGGATCAAATTTGACGCTAAAAGGAGGGATACCAGCAGCTTGATCGGAAGTGAAGATGGAGGATCCTAACCGGGTTTGGGAGGCCTTTACTCCTGAAGCGGGCCAGGCGAAGTATCCGCATCCCACTAGACGCCATCGTCACGGCGTGATAAGGGGAAAGCCCCGATTGGCAGGCCACCGGTTGCTCAGACACGTAGCCCCTTTGCAACTTGATCTTGGAAGATCCAGTTTCTCGGCATCTCAGGCTCTTCACTATGCCCGCCCGAGAAAAGGACAAGGAGTAGGCCATTTGGCAGAACGCGGTTCTGAAAGAAGGGTGTATGATTTTGAGCAAGCCAGCCCGAGGAAGCTCTCACCCCCCAGTATAGTGAAAAAAGATGTATTATGCAACCTTCGCGCATCCAGTGAAAGTTCGAGCCTTTTCAAGGGCAGACTGGCAGCTCGCTCCGCGCCAATTATAAATAGGGATCCACTCGCACTATTCCTCGGCTCTCGCCTGGAAGCCTCGGCTCGGCTCTTAGCGGACGCGTGGCGACCCACGCTCCCTGAGATGTCCCTGACCGGGAAGCCTCGGCTCGGCTCTCAGCGGACGCGTGGCGACCCACGCTCCCTGAGATGTCCCTGACCGAGAAGTCTTAGCTCGACTCTCAGCGGACGCGTGGCAACCCACACTCCCTGAGATGTCCCTGACCGGGAAGCCTCGGCGCGGCTCTCAGCGAACGCGTGGCGACCCACGCTCCCTGAGATGTCCCTGACCGAAAAGCCTCGGCTCGGCTCTCAGAGGACGTGTGGCGACCGACACTCCCTGAGATGTCCCTGATCGGGAAGTCTCGGATCGACTCTTAGCCGGACGCGTGGCGAACCGCGCTCCCTAAGAGATCCCCCGACCGAGAGGCAAACTCTACATCGGGATCCGCTCCCGCTATCCCTCGGATCGGCTCTTAGCCGGACGCGTGGCGACCCGCGCTCCCTAAGAGATCCCCTGACCGAGAGGCAAACTCTACATCGAGATCCACTCATGCTATCCCTCGGATCGACTCTTAGCCGGACACGTGGCGACCCGCGCTCCCGAAGAGATCCCCGACCGAGAGGCAAACTCTACATCGAGATCTGCTCCCGCTATCCCTTGGATCGGCTCTTAGCCGGACGCGTGGCGACCCGCGCTCCCTAAGAGATCCTTCGACCGAGAGGCAAACTCTACATCGGGATCCGCTCCCGCTATCGGCCCTCAGGGGAACGCGTGGTGATCTACACCCCCTGAGTACTAGCCAACCGGTCCTACCGACCTTCAGCCCGCTAATAAGGCACGACCCAACCCAGCTCCCGAGCTTGGTCCTCGGCCCTTGGGCGCTGGCTAAACCAAACATTTCACTTCCAGCCTACCCGCAGGCTACGAGCAACTAAGTCTGCACGACTACGATAGCCTAACCTCTTGATCAGGCGCGCCTCCAAGATGGTTCACTAAGCTATCACGGTCCGGGAGATTTCCGTAGTACTCGCCCGAGGGGGCACACAGGGGAAGCGTTACATACTTTACCCCGCCACTCGCCGAGTCCTAAGCACTCAACCACATTCTGGCCTGGATAGTGCGCAATGACCATGGCGGAGCATGCGCTCGCCTGCCACAAGGGGGCGGATGAGCACTCCCCCACTTGGGTTGCTCGCGGCCGAATCCCCAATACTCTAGTGGCAAACACGCAAGCATGGAGACGCCAAAAAGGAGAAGTAGCATTCATAAATGTAAACTTGGCCTCCGCTTACACGAAGAAAATAAAAAGGAGCAGCACTAGACTACGGTTTAGGTGCGGAAGGCTGAGACGGGGCCCGATCCTGAGTCCTCTCTAGCTCCTTTTGAGTTGCCTTCAGCTTCGTGTCTAGAACCGCACAGTTCTTTCATACCCGGGACAGGTCGCTTAAGCAGGCGGCTAGCTCTTCTTCCTTAGCTTCCAGATCGCCGCGCAGCACCGCAGCCGACTGGCCAGCCTCCTAGAGTTGCTCCTTGACCTTGACTAGCTCCTCCTGAGCCTGTAGCTCCAAAATTCGAGCCTGGCGCTCCCCGCACTCCAGGCACGCGATTTGTCAATGTGCCTGGAGAGTAGCCGCACGCGCCACATTCAGCTCCACCTGACATTCCTGGAGCCTCGCCTCTGAGCGGAATGCACACTCCTGGAGGGCCACATTCTCGGCTCGCAGGCTGTTCAAGGCCTCGTCGCTGGGCTGCAACTGCGTATGATGAAGCCGAGATTCCAGCTCCTCTCTTCGGGACTCGGCTTGACGAAGAGACCGAGCCTGGGCCGCAAAGGAGACGCCCATATCATAAATTTGGCCAGCAAGCTGTGACGAAAATAAAGGCGTTATAGGTAACAGGATTGAGCAAGCGTAAGCCATTGAGACATACCTAACAGGCCCCCACCACAATGTCGTTGGCTCGAGTAAGGGGGTCCTGATAATCAAACTCTCGGAGACCCTGGAACAAATGGTCACTTAGTGGAGCGTATAGATGGACCACTCGGGCCAACTCCAGCGACGCAGGAACAAGAGCCTCGTAAGAAGTATGGGGGTCCGCCCGAGACGGCTGGATCAAATGCAATGGGCACGGACCCATGACTCCCTCCGGGAGGGAAGGAAGAGGCCTATCGATCCGCATACTCGAAGAATCGACCGGAGTCGAAGAAGGCACCGATAGAGTATCCCTTGGAGCGGAAGAAATGGGGGCAAGGAGCGCAAGCGCCGGCGGAACTGGGATCCCCGGCGAAGGAGAAGAAGAGGGGATTCTCCGTGAAGAGGAAGTCGTGGTCGCAAAGGGAGGCGAACGGTCGCTCGGTTGATCCCGATGGCGCCTGGTCTCCAAGGGACAAGGATCCACGTCCAAAGCCTCGAGCTCAGAACCCAGTATCTCCCCCTCCGGGGCCTTACCCCTAGTCAAAGAGGAGGGGTCAGTAGGATTTACCGCTGGGGAAGGAGGCGCTGAAGTAGCTGACGGAGCGTTAGCCGGATCAGCAAGCATAGCCGCCAGCGCTGCCGTATACGCAGCCTCATCCTCGGCAAGCCCTGCTTTTAAGAAGTAAGCCAACATTCTGGAGAAGATACTAGGACACCGGAAGAGGTGGCTAAGAGGAGGAGGAAATTGAGGAGTATGGGGAAAACGAAAGTGGCGAAGAAGATAATCGCTGACGCCTATATAGGGAACGGTGACCAATCCCAGCCGTCGGAAAAAGTGTTGCGAGGAAAAGGCAGACCTCCTCAGAGCCCTCTGATGGGACCTATAAAGAGATGTGGGGCACGATAAGACACAGGCAATCCCGGCGAACAGACGTTTCGCTGCCCAAGGCAATCAAAACAGGTGGCTGATGCTTCGGCGCCTGAGAAACCACTAAGCATAAGACAAGTGTCCCTGCCAATTAATGCAGTCCTCGGGCGAGAGGGACAGGGGGGACAGACAAGCTGCCAGCCAGGCGGCCTGAACAAAAAAGGGTTAGGTTGGCCCAAAGTCTCCACAGGCTAGCTCCCGCTAATCCCTTGGTCCGAGTCCCGGTCGGACGCGTGGCGGCCCACGCTCCCCGGGTTCATCTCGGCCAAGAGGCAAAGTCTCCACGAGCTAGCTCCCGCTAATCCCTTGGTCCGAGTCCCAGTCGGATGCGTGGCGGCCCACGCTCCCCGGATTCAGCTCGGCCAAGAGGTCAAGTCTCCATGGGCTAGCTCCCGCTAATCCTTTGGTCCGAGTCTCGGTCGGACGCGTGACGACCCACGCTCCCCAGATTCAGCTCGGCCAAGAGGCCAAGTCTCCACGGGCTAGCTCCCGCTCATCCCTAGCTCTCGCTAATCCCTTGGCCCGGGCCCAAGGCAGGCGCGTGACGACGCAAGTCTCCCAATCGACCCCGGCCAAGTAGCCAGATATTCACGCACAGGCATGGGCCCGAAGCCCGCGACTCAACCCTCGGGTGGGAGCGTAGGGACCCCTGAACCCCTGATGATAGCTGATGGAAAGGCCCATCTCGCGTACCCGCACCACTCATCAATGGATGAACCCCCAGGTCAGCAGAGGTAATGCCCAGGTGTTCAACCCGAACACCCACGAAGATTAGTAACCTGAGTGTATGCTTGACACTTAAAATTTACCTCGCTCCAAAGCCCGGGATGGAAGCTTGCGAAAACCACGCCAATCATTCGGCTTTTCGTCCGACTCACACTCACTATTGCTCGGAGCCTTAATGGTTGAAAGTGGAGGCAGCCACGCTCGATACAAGGTAAGCGAAGAAGGAAAATCACATTCAGAAAAAAGGTGCATCACAGAATCAGGGGCTCAGCGTCCCCTCACTGAAAGAATAAAGGAGAACGAGAAGCCCAACCCTCACTTGAAAGGCTGCTTTGTTATGTCCGGCAAGTCTTTGGACATATCTTGAAGCCGAATGGCTGTGGGGGGCATGTCAGGGGATAGGTACCCAACCCGTTTGAGTTGCCGGAGGATGCTAATTCCCTGATGCATCACTACAGCCCGAAGTCGCCGGGAGATCTCATCTGTATGGGCCTTGGAATTGATACACTCAAGCCTATGTGCCTTCAACCGATCAGCTTCTGCCTCCTTATAGGAACGAAGCTCCGCCAGCTCGGTCCGAGTCGCGTCCCAGGACGCTTGGCGCTTGCGCAGCTCTTCCAACTCTGCCTGAGCCGCATCCCAGGACGCTTGACGCCTGTATAAATCCTGCAGTTGGTCCTGCAGCGAACCTACTTCTTGATCCTTAGCCGCCAGTTGGGCTCGTAAGGGTTGAACAACCTCACTCGCCCAACGAAGCTCGGCCTTGGTCTTCAGAAGATCTGCTTGCAGTTCCTCCTTGCGTCTGCGATCACGGAGCTGCGTTGCTCGGCCTGCCGGTGTTGCGCTTGAACCGCCTCAGCGTCAGCTGAGACAATCTGTGCTTTGCCAGTCTTCAGCTCCTCTTGAGTCTGACTCAGTAAGTCCTGAAAGCTGATAACTTCCGCCCTCAAGATGTTTATAGAGTCGTCGTCAGAAGCCAACTGGGTATATCAGAGTCGGGCTTCAAGATCCTCCACACGCCGCTCAGCATGATACCGGGCCTTGGCGTGGCTCAGCATGGACATGCACATGTTGAAGCCTTGAGCCCAAGACTGCAAAAAGAGAAAGATTCGGTAACATCTTAACCCAAGAAAATGCAAGGCACACAACAACCCATAAGCATATACCTGTGTGGTCGTGGCCATGAAGTCGTCCGCCCAGACGCTTGGTCCACCCGAGCTGCCCGCTCGCAGGCCGACCAGAAATCGGTCTGCCACCGTGCCATACAGCCGAACATCCTGCGACCGAATGGAAGCCGTACCACTCGGCACCGTCATGCTCATAAGCAAGTCAGACAGCGAGGGAGGCAGCATATGCATTAACCCTTCGTCCGCAGACCCCCCCCCCTCGACCGGGTCGGGAAAACCTCCCCTGAAGGGGCAACAGCTGACTCCACCAGGGGCATTGAAGGAGAAGAAGGCGGCAGCGCAGGAGAGTCGGTCATCGGCGTCTTACCCTTTTGCCTGTTGCTGGGTCAGTTGGAAGAAGCTTCCACGGGGTTGGC